>JAZHYW010025537.1:0-57491 GCA_037355805.1 Ixodes ricinus | reverse complement strand
AGAACTGAAGTGGCGAAATATTAAATTTTTAATATGTTCACTAAAAAAAAAATTCAGTAGATTTTCTTTTTTTTCAGTGAATCAGTAGACGGAGAAGAAAATCAGTAGATCTACTGATAAATCAGTAGACCTGGCAACACTGCTGGGCAGGGCGAGCGTCGGAGGTACTCCTCGATGTCGCGAGGGCGCTCGTCGGACCTTGGGCGCGGGTCGTTCGGGCGGAACCCGCGCAGCCCCAGTTGTCTGTAGGGGCATCGGCGGTAAATGTGGCCGGCTTCACCGCAGTGATAGCACAACGGGCGTCGATTGGTCGTCCTCCGTCGGTCTTTCGTGGCGCTGCTGGTTCCGGGTGGCCGTGCGCCCGATCTTCCTGGCGTCGGGAATACTGCGGCGCTAGAGGTTCGCGTTGGGGTGGTGCCGTGACCTGGCGGTGAGCTTGCGGCGGTCGTCGGGCCATGGCGGCGTAGGTCAGCGTCGGTTCTTCGGGTGCGGCCACGGTGACAGGGACATCTGGTTGGATCGTTCGCTGAACCTCGTCTCGGACAACCTCGGCAATGGAGATTGAGGCCGGGCGTTCAGCAGTCGGCAGGAGCTTCTTAAGCTCCTCCCGGACGACGTCACGGATGATGTCGCGAAGGCCGGGGATGCTTGGACTGATGTCGTAGCCCGATGCAGAAGCAGCAGCTACGCTCGAGTGCCGATGGTAGTGGCTGGCTCTTGCGAGGAGGGCACGTTCCATGTTCGTGGCCTCCGTGACGAAATCTTCGACAGTCGATGGGGGTTCCGAACAAGACCACCGAAGATGTCGTCCTTTACACCTCGCATTAGTATCCGCAGCTTCTTTTCGTCGGTGGCTTGAGGGTCGGCGCGAGCGACTAGGCGCAAAACATCCTCGACGAAGCTGGTGATGCTTTCATTCGGGCCTTGGGTCCTTGTTCGAAGGATATCTTCGGCCCTCTCGCGTCGGTGTTGGCAGGCAAACGTCTTCTTCAGTTCTTGCTTGCACACCTCCCACGACGTCAAAGAAGCCTCGTGGTTTTCCAGCCAGTGCCTCGCAGTCCCTTCCAGCGAAAAGTAAAGGTTCTGCAAGCAGTGCTCAGCTGACCAGCCGTTATGGCGGGCCACACGTTCATAGTGTTGCAGCCAGTCCTCGATGTCCTCGTGGGCGTCTCCGTGGAAAGGCGTCGGAGTTCTGGGGGCCACGGGCAGGTATACGACGGCAGGAGCGGCCGGGGTCTGGGCCTGGTCGGCCATCGTCGTCGTCCTTGTTTGCCTGGTCCTAGGTGGCAAGGGTCCTAACTCCGGGGGTAGGCCAAGGTTCCGGCGACTTGATCGGAGCTCGGTCTGGTCTTCGTTGGGTTCTTGGGGCTTGTGTTCGGACTTGCACTGTCGGAACTCGGAGGGGTACGCGGCAGGGGCATGCGTTACCCCGCACCTCCACCAAAATGTCACGAATGACAAGTGATGAGGCGGCGAATGACTGAGTAAACTGAAGGTTTAATGGGGCGAACTTGTGCCCAAAAATAAAGGGAAAAAGAAAGATAACAACAGAGCGTCGCGGGCGTCGAAAGCGGCGAAGCAGCAGGATCGAACGCTGAGGCGAAACTGACTGCGGCTCGCCACGCGGAGCCCCTTATGTACACGCGTGGGCTTCTGGAATAATCGGCGTGGAAGGTTCGACGCGTAGAACATTCGGGCCTAGAATAAACAACAATGTTCTCGAATTCACCAGAACATAAACTGGAAGCATAAATAAAATCCGCGGAACTCCCAGGAATCGAACCCTGGGCCTCCGCACGAAAGTCAAGCGCGGTAACCACTCGGCCACGCCCGCACTTGCTTCGCTGACGCGCGTGGCAATATATCATAAACCATTTCACTTTTTATGGAAGTTTGTTTTTTACTCTTTTAGTTTCTTGAACGAGACGGCCGTTACTCTAGAAAACACCTGTAGTACGAACATACATATTTTGCGCAAGAAATAGTAAGGCTGTGTTCAATTCGATACATGACGATACTGTCAAAATGCAACTTATTTTACGTGCATCGCCCTCTTACTGCAATATTTTCGACTTGCATTTACTCATGATTCTTACTTTGATCAAGAAAACAAAATATCGATACAATCACTGTTTAGTGTGCCGTTGTTAGAACGACCAATTTTCAGCATACCCCTGTTGGGATGTTCAAGTTCCGTTCACTCGAGATAAATATGCGGTGTTGTAGTGTATGTGGTCTAGCATGCGGAAGTATCTGAGTGTGTTTTAGAGCTGCAGAAAAAGATAAAAAAGGAGAAAATCGAGCCAGCCTATAACCCGCCCCCTTCCGAGCTCATATCCGGCGTGCCCAACTAATTCCTGTTCTTTGGAATTGAAGCAGAGCACCTTGAAAGGTTACAAAGATTTTGCCCGGGGCTGATAAGCCAATGAGCACTCGTGTGAGAAGGACGTGAAAAGCGAGGAAGAAAAAGGAGGAAAGGGAGGTGGACAAAAGCAAAAAGGAAAGTCTTCTGCCACGCTAAAAAAATGTTTGAGCGCCCCCTTAAAAAAAAAACAACATGAATAGGGGATGAAAGCTTATCATGAAAGATTGTGTTGAAATGTACTTGTACTTAACATTGAAATTACATCTTATTTATAGAACTTAACTTTGCGTACATTGCATCAGGTGTGCTTACTACTTTACTGGAAGTATATACCTCTCCATTACTTAGTGCTTTACTTCAAACACTTTTTAGATGTATTTTACGCAATCCTGTTAACTATCAAACACTATCTGCAAAATCAAGCACAGGTTGTGCTAAACCTCACAGTAGAAATGATACATCCGCAGCACATCGTTGACCAAAAAACAAAACAAAAAAGTGCAAAACAATAAGGCAAGCATAAGCAGTACCAGCTATTAAAGCGTATCTGTGAAAACACAAGCTGCTTTATATCTTGGTGGCAGAATTTTATTAACAGGTCAAAACCTATGTACTTTCTGATTATAATAAAAAATATAAAAGTAACTTCAAAAGTAATTCACTACTTTTTACGGTAGTTGGGAATTTACTAAATTACTTTTCATTTAAGTAATTTCTAGTCTACTAAAATAACTTTTTGAGGCTAATACTCAGTAACTTAACTTAATTACTTCTGTTTTTCAGTAACTTGTACATGTCTGGTTTTTCCACCACTGCCGCAGTCCTTGGTGTCGCCCCGACAGTCGTGCCCATCTCTGTGGTGTGGTGTTGGCCTGGCACGGTCGCGTGCTGCCACAAATGTGGGGTGTGCCGCACCACGCCACGCTGGACCAGGGCAAGTCACCGTGGACCACACTGTTCTTAAAGAGGCACTTCGCTAACTAACCAGAGCCTCCTTATTGCTGGTCACGCGTTGCTCTCCGCTCCGCGCGTCACCTCCTGGGATGACGCTGTATCGGTACCACAGCTAACCGCCATATCCCCTGCAGCCCGAGCTGCGATCGAACCTACTCCACATTGAATTGACAGCGCGAACAGATCGTTGTGCCCTCTTTCTGCTGCATCATTGCTCCAATAAGCCCGACATCAGTGTCAACTTCCTGCATGGTTTGCGCATGCTGTCTTCTGCACCGATTTCTGCCACTTCGTTCGGCTCGTATCAAACGCCAACGGCAACAGCCCGACTCACTTGCTGCAGCTGCAACCGCTAAATCGCTCCGTTCCCTACAGGCTGCAGGTATGCAGACTGCAGGGGACCCTACAATAACTTGACCGGAACTTGGTCGGTTGATTCGAGCTCGCTGATGACAGACCGTCACCATGCCTCCTTGAAAGAACGAGAGCTGAGACGGTGGGGTGTTTCGATTGAGTGTCCAAAACGATGCTATATATAAGGAGTTTAATGTAGCCTATGTAGTTAATTTGTTGGCATTTGATAGCTGCATTTAAAGTGGTGGCACGTAGACGTTTGCATACCCTCCACATGCCATGGAGCATTGCATACCTTGCAGAGAGGTAACCTAATCGAAGCTCCTGCACCAAGTTGAAATCGGTCCTTTTGCCGTAGACGAAGTAGTCGTGAGCATAAACGTGACAATGCGTTTCATACGAAACCCTCGCGATTCACGCTCACAATAAAAATAATTCCTGATAATATTAAAACAAATAACAAATAAAAATCCTTTTGGATCGTGTGAAGCTCAATAACATTCAATTCATACTATGGCTGCAGCTTGTGCTCATCGCTCATTATCCGCGATTGTTCTTACGCTTATTAAAACTATTTGTACACACGACGACGACGACACACTAATAGCCAGAGCACCGGTGATTTTGGGAAGCAGTAACACTGTGAAAAGAAGCACTCGAAACTAACTCACGTAAGACGTTCGTTTCTAATCCTTTTCGCCCCTACCCTTGGCGGTTGCATACCCTGTGTCAGCGGGCAATCCAGAAATGTACCGGGTCAAGGGTAGTCAGTTGTGTGCTGGTATTAGGTTACGCAAAAAAGGTGTATAGCCTCTTTCTGCTGGGCAGCCGATTGATTGGAATGGCTGGAGAATAACTTTTCTCGCCAAGGATCTCAGAAGCCGTGGCCACCGCATCAAGCTTTGAGAAGTAGACTGAAAAGAAGTTGGATTGAGTATGTTTACACAGCCAGAAGTTAGTCTGGCTAGACGGGAGACTTGTCTCTCAGCTGTAGATGAGCAATTTAGCCAGTGCGGTAAAACCGCTAGCCTGGGGTCTTTAACGTGCACCACGCAGTAGTGATACACGACTGCACGCCGGTACGATGTTCATCCAGATCGAAACGGGTTGGTTGGAAATATAGCTTAAGATCCCTCGGTTCTTCAGCGCCAGCTTTCGCTCCACGTTCTCCTAGCTGGTGTGTGTGAACTCATCACTCGGCCACCAATCCCTCCGAAGTAGACTGAAATGAGTGATCAGTTTAAGGGGTACTCCGGCGTTTCCTTCCTACTCTATGATTTCCCGAAATACTTCCTAAACGAACCAACAAGCATTGCTGAAATATTAACGCCAATATTGAGGCACAATTTTTTTTCGGAGGTATTGAATATACAATGTTGGTCCTCGTCATTTTTTTCAGAGAAATTTTCTAGTCGCAGCAATAAGAAGAAACGTCAGGGGAAGGCAGGGGTTCACTCTTTGGACTGTAGGCTTTCTTCCGAAGTGATTTCAAGCAGTTTTATGGTACCAAATGATTAGTGAGTACTTTTGAAGCTCGCTCCAGCACCTGCACAGCAGCCGGAAACAAATGCGCGGCCTAGTTCATTTTTAGACTGCCCGCTCGACCGACAAGCCTGCCTTCCACTGGCTTCGCGGCACTGAAAAGCGCTGGTATATTTCAACTTTGTTTTTGAATCATTCTCCTTTGCCGATTTCACAATAACTATTTTGAATTTCCGACACCGCGATTCTGAAAATATAGGCCGTTGATTCTGAAATTATAGGTAGTTAGGGTAGAGAAATAAATAGCCGAAGCCGGCCGGATTTAATCCTTTAAATTACGCCACGCCAGAAATGAGGTTCTGGATGAGTGGTGTATACCGTTTCGTAGAAGGGTTTCTGGAAATAGGCCTTTTCGGAAAATAGGTGGCGCCCCGCCGTCTGCCTGACGGATTGGGACTTTCTGGTGCACGGTACGTGAGGTGATTTAGGATTCGATGACGAAGTTCACGTTATAGTTTAACATTTTGTGATTTAATAACGTAGAGAAGTCAGAAGCAAAGCAATCACAGATTATGTGACGACCTCCCGTATTGTTCGATTTATTTTTGGTGTGTTCGGAGCGCCTAATAATAACAGAATGAATCGTGTCGCTCTCAAGGTATACGAAGTGCTAGAGTCGAAATGAGTATAGATTGAAACAGCACCCCCATTGCTATCTCCTCCAAGTATTATGAGAGTGTTGGGAAGTGTCTGTTCCCATTCTAGTCGAGCTGAATTTGGCGAGTGCTTCTATTCCCAGCCGAATCTGCAAGCAGGCGGCGCTGAACCGTTTCGAGCGCACACGGTACTCTTAATCAATCTTAAAGTGAGCCACAATCATTATTCACCCTCCGGACAGGTCTTAAACAGAAATAACAAATGCCCTGTAGCACGCGTTAAAATATCGAGTTTCTCAGAGTACTGGTTATAACACTCAGTCAGTCTAATAATTGGGCTTAAAAGACTAAATGTTTTCGAAATCTAAAAGGATGATTGATTCTGGAGTAGGCACACGTGAAACCCTAAGGCGCACTTCAGACAAGAGTCATGGCCATCAATCAGTCTAAAAAAAAAATAAAAAAGTCTAATAATAAACCCTAAGGCGCACTTCAGACAAGAGTCATGGCGAGCTAATCGACCCATGCAACGTTTTAAACAAAAACAATAGGTCCGCCTTTTGCCGACGCCGGTGCAGACTCAGCAAGTCAACACGCTTTAACGTTGCGTCATAAGTTGAACAATGAACATCTTTTATAAGGTAGCGATGTTTAAAGAGGGATATAAAGTTTTTCTGAGCTCGTTCAATTTACATTGAGTTGGTTTTAGAGATTCCATTCCACACAACTGAGGCATGTTCTAACTGGGGAGTGTATAACGAGCGGTACAAAGTGAGCGAAAGGCAACGTTAAGCGAGAGGCAACACCATGCGTGCGCAGAGACGAGTTAACGAGCCTAGTTACGTGACAAGAAAATCGCAGGCTAGGATCGAACATAACTCCCGGATCTTTTATTGCACATACCCGGGACAGGGGTTCACCATGAATACTTTATGCGAAAAATGTATTCTGTGCCTTCCAAGTAAATGTCATAACCTTGGTTTTAGCGCGGTTTAAGAGAAGATGATTGGCTGAGCACCACCTAAAGAAAGAACAGGCATCTTCCTGAAGCCTAGCGCAATCATCTAAAGGAACTATTTCTTTGTAAATTTTAATGTCATCAGCGTATTGCAGGAACAAAGAATTAGAAACAGCATCAGAGACGTGATTTACAAAAATTATAAACAGGAGCGGTCCTAGGACGGATCCCTGAGGAACGCCAGAACTTGCCCCGTACAATGAAGAGTTCATATTGTTGACTCGAACGTACGCTATCGTGTATGACAAATAGCTTTGAAACCAGCCGTAAGCTGTGCCACAAACCCCGTAACCGGAAAGCTTTGATAAAATGATCGAATGATTAACAACGTAAATGGCTTACTTGGGTCAAAGTAGACCACGTCTAGCTGACCTCTGTTGCAGACTACCTATAGTATGCGGTAGACATAGAACTTACAAGGTTTGTAGTCGTTGATCGGCCGGTCATAAACCCATGCTGATTAGGTTAATAATAATAATAATAATAATAATAATAATAATAATAATAATAATAATAATAATAATAATAATAATAATAATAATAATAATAATAATAACTTATATTCAACAGAAACCAGTTATTTCCAGTTGAAACAGAAAGTATTTCACGCGTTGACAGTAGTCGCCGTATCAGTCCCCAAAATGTTTCCGTAATGTCTCACGTTCTTTTTTAGATAGCCACGAAGCTCATTGACGACAATAATAATAATAATAATAATAATAATAATAATAATAATAATAATAATAATAATAATATAATAATAATAATAATAATAATAATAATAATAATAATAATAATAATAATACAATAATAATAATACATTTTATTTCACACACATTGGAATTCAAGTATTAAATACGGGCATATCAAAGCCTGCAGAGGGCTTGTATGATGACGCCCATAAAAAAAATTCAAAAGACTGTTATCGTGATTCCACAATATAAGACAGGAAGTCGAACTATAAAAACACAAAAAGCATAAAAAAGCACTAAAAAAACACGAAAAGCGTTAAAAAAAAGCACAAAGGCCGAAAAAAAAAGTACGTAGGGGAAAAAAACACGAAAATCGTTAAGCGTTAAGCGAAAAAAAAGTAAGAAAGAGAGAAAAAAAAGGCGCAACTAAGTTAACATTATTTTAGCTAATTACAGTACTAAGCTGGAAGCATGCAGACACAGCAAAGAGATGCTAGATGAAATCAAAGTTGGTGCACTTGAGTTCCTTCTTCAGTTGTTTCAGTGATGTGATGTCAATGAAAGTGTCCGGGAGGGCGTTGAACAAACACGGAACGTAGTAATCCCGAGTGCATTTCCCGTACCTGGTCGAACAAGTTGGGACTACAAAACGAGGAACGCGACGAAGTATTCGGGGAGACTGAAATGGTGTTTTAAACTCATTTTTCCAAAAGCTACGGAGCACTACCGTTTGTATGAAAAGAGAACGCAGATTAGGTAATTGAAGACTCCGAAAAATATCACTGTGGCTGGAAAAATTAGAATTATATGCAGCGCTTGTCAGGATTCCTTTCAATAAAGAATTAACTTTGGACTGCCAACGACCCGAACAGTTGCCAAACACCGTGACACCGTATCGAAGGATACTGTAAGCAAGCGCATGGACGACTATTATTCTGATACCGACTGGCATAAAAAATTTAGTATTATAAAGCATCCAAGACACAATTCGTAATTTGCTACATATATACGTCATATGTGTGTTCCAAGACATATCAAAATCGAAATGTACACCTAAGTATTTCACGTGATCGACAGACTCGATTGATACACAGTTGCATGGAGCACAACTGGAAGGGTGAAGCAAAAACTTTACCTGAGCCTGGCGTTTTTTAAGAGGGTTGTGAAAACATACCAGCTTTGTTTTAGAGCGGTTTATGTCTAGGAGGTTATCACCGAACCAATCCATTATATGAGAGGCGTTTATTTCGAGTGTGTGGAGTGAGTTAGAGAAATTAATATGACGTGACACAAGGAGAGTGTCATCGGCATATTGGTAAATTTTACACTCTTTGATAACTTGGGCCATGTCGTTCACAAAAATATTGAAAAGTAGAGGAGAAAGAACAGAACCCTGAGGCACTCCCGCCAGTAAAGAAAGCCGAGAACTTCTGAAGTTTCCAATTAGGACAAACTGGGACCTTTTAGATAGAAAATTTTCCAGTAAAGAATAAAATGGGCCGCGAAAACCAAGGCGATATAATTTTGCTAGGAGTAACTGATGGCTGACAGTGTCGAAAGCCTTGGACACATCAAGAAAAAGAGCACATGCAAACATATTACTTTCGAATGTTGCATATATGTAATCAGAAAAATCCTCAAGGGCCGGTTGTGTGCCTTTCCCAGTAATGAATCCATACTGAGTAGATGAAAATATTTCGTTCTTATCTAAAAAACTGCTCATCGTCAGAAATAGGTGTTTTTCGAGAATTTGTCCTAAAATAGGTAGAATCGAAATAGGGCGATAATTTGCAACATTGGATCGTTCTCCTCCTTTGAAAAGTGGCCGCACAATAGCAGCTTTGAGCTCGTCAGGTATGCTGCCAGACGTAATGAAGCCATTCAGCATAGCAAGCAAAACGTTCTTAATATATGTGAAATTTCTCTGAAGATCATACGCTCGAATACCATCAATACCGGGAGATTTGCTGGCTTTGAAACTAAATAAAAGGGAGTGCAAATCCTTCTCGTCCAAGCAAGGAAGGAAAGCTGACGCCAAAAATTCATCCTTTAGTGTGCATGAGTTCACAAGAGTGTTTCTGGGCACGCCAGAGTATTTTGCAAAGAAGTCGTTAAAGTCGTCTGCTAATTCTGAGGTAAGTGACCCGAAATTTCGTTCGAGGGTTCGGTCAATAGAATTTTCAGAACTAGTGCCTCGGAATTGATTAATAAGTGACCATGTTTTGGCTGAATTAAATCTAAATATTTCGAATTGTGATTTAAAAACTGTCTCTTTGCAGAACGAATGACAGCGTTTACTTTATTTCTTAACAGCTTGAATTCATTCTGTAAATCTTTGTTGTTTGGAGATCGGCGACATCGACTCCACAGGACCTCTTTCTCTTTAATCATCTTAAGTATATTATTGTTTAGCCATTTATGATGAGGTCTCCGCTTTTTTAAAGTAACAGTTCTACTGGCATTAACAGTAAGCGAGCGAAAAACTTGAACAAAACTTGAGTATAAATCAATGTTATTAACTGTACCTAAAAAGGTCTGCCAGTCATGAGAGGCAACTGATTTGTCGAATACAACATTATCAATGATTTGGGCTTGTCGTGAACTTTCGCATTTAGAGTTTGACGCCACTGGGTGCGTTAGTTGACACCCCACGAAGTAGTGATCTGCTAATTTTTTCTGAATCACAGCAGATTTCACGTAGACACCTGGTGCTCGTATTAAAATATGGTCAATGCAGGAAGTGACTAATCTTGTTCCTAGAATTTCTTCTCGGGTTGGAGCATCAACAACGCATTCTAAGCCGAAGTTCGACAAAATGTTAAGATAGTCGCATACGATGGAATTGGCTGCGTTCATTGTGTCTATATTAAAGTCGCCCACCAAACAAAGTTGCTGTATGGAAGATAATGTGGAGAGAGTTGCCTGCAGCTCATTTAGAAACATTCGAACATTTTCTGAAGGAGGCCTGTAGAAACATAACAAAGAAAGTGAGAAGGTGGAATTGTCAAGTTTGATAGATAAATTTTCGACGTGATAAAAATCTAGATTAAGGGGAGAAACTTGCCACATTTGATGTACAAAAGCCGCTATGCCTCCGCCACTACGATTTGGACGCGTGAAACAAAAGTTGTTGTAGTCTTTGAGAGTGAATTGATAAAGCATAGAGTCCGAGACATTAATTTCTGTGAGTATAAATGCATCGACATGAAACATAATATTTTGTACCATTAGGAGAAAATGATCCCAATATTTTCGAAGGCTCCGGATATTAACATGTAAACATGTAAACGTCGCACCTTTTGGTTTATCTAGCAAGGTTTGAAAAGTCGAAAAATTATTACACTGGGAAAAGGTGGCTCTCATAGCTTAAACGATTTTTGCAATATCCCCTACGGAGTTGATCCGTAGGACAGGAGAGCCTTCACTCTTTCTTGCATAGATGTGTGCATGTTTTACCCAGATAAACTTGTAATGGCTTTCTTTTCCCTTGGTCCTCGCCATCCAGAAAAGCTCACGGTTGGAACGAGTGAGATTGTCATTAAAGAATAGCTTGGGCTGACTGCCGACGTTGCTGAGCTCTCTTAGTCGCCCACGGCATCTCATCCATTGCTCCTTGAGGGCAACCGACGCAAACCTGACCAGTATCAATGGAGCAGCGTTTGGTTTGTCTGCCTTCTTCGGGGGTAGACGGTGGACGGAGAGAACATCCGATGGCGTAAACTGTGACAGGCCGATGTTAGAGGCTAAGTCACAGAGAACGATGTTCAAGTTTTCTTTTGACGTGGAAGGCATGCCCTGAATTTCCATGTTAGGTAGGCGATGTTGTTGCTCGGCGTCATTCAGTTCAGCCTGAAGCAGGTGAATAGCATTCGCCTGCTCCTTTACTGTGTTTTGGAGTGATTGGACGTCCGCCCCAAGGTCCTTGGTTACTTTTTTTGCTCAGTGATTTCAGTCAGAACCGAGTCGTACTGAGCACTCAGGAAGACAACGGAGTCCTGGACCTCTTGGACGGTCGTCCGCAGTAACTCAACTGTGGGTTTTAAGGCCAACAAGGCATCGACCTTCGCTGGAAGCGTGAGAAGTGAATCGACGCTCTGTTTTAACGACAGCAGCACGTCAAGCTTTTCATTGACGGATGCTAACTGGGCGGAGAAGGAGTGAGGTTCATCCTGAGATGTAGCCTCCATGTTTCCAGCGCCCGTGCGGTTGTCCCTGCTGCGACAGGTCTTGCAGCGCCACTTTTCTCGTTTAGCTGCTCCCATCGTCGTAAAGGTAGCCTCCGCAATCCCGGCACATTGACCCAAGTGAAGGGAACTATGGCACTCCATGCACCTCATACATCTACCATCCGTCGGCACACACACACCACACACGCCGCAGGCAGGAGGTGGGGACATAATGAAGAACGGGAGACCCAGTTGACAAGAGGCAGCGAGGAGGAAGAAGATGCAAAGGTTGGAAAATGAGAGTACGGGCTCACCGGAAGAAACCTGAAGGCACACAACTACACATGCAGAGACCACAACACATGCATTGATGAAGGCGCCGATGATGATGCGTAGAAGTCTGGTTGAAGAGGAAATCAGCGGAGAGCCGTCTGTGCTTTAGTCCGCAAGTGGTCTCGCCAGGATGAGACCGACCATCGGCATAATAGCGCTGAACTTGCAGTCGACTGAGTAGTCGCCCCAGACGATCTCCCCACCTGGTGTAGATGGAAGATTGTCGCCAGGAGCCTCAATTCGACGAAGACATAGAGAGCCGAGGCAAATATTTCACAGCGGTGAAATGGCCTTCCGAACCATGAGACTTCTTCTTCTTCTCTATTGCCCATAAAAAAAATAACAATAATAATAATAATAATAATAATAATAATAAATGTTTATTCAACATTGCAAATATAACCAACCACTTGAGTGTCGGGTCTGGTCAAAGCAGCAGAGGCTTGTGGGACCAGGGTCCAGCGTTTGTGGCAGGCAGGATATTCGCACGAACTCCCATCACGTGCACAAAAAAAAAACTGGACACAAACACATTTTTGAAGTTTCCATAAGAGTACACGCGGAAAGTCAGAGTTGGTGTTGTTGTCGTGTTTGCATAATGCGTTTGAAGATGAGTCACACAAAAAAAAAAAGAACACTGAGTGGCACACACTTTCGCGCACGAAATCACGCAAAATGCAACAGGAAATATCGTATTGTAGACATGATGTATCTTGCTGAGACAGGCAAATTCACTCGGGGTATGTTCACACAAAAAATTAAAAATGCATAGAGTCAAATAACAAATTTCACACAATACATCTACTAGTCATTTTTGTGTGTCGAAAAAAATAAACATAAATAAAAAAACGCTTCAGTAAAAAAAAAAAGAATGACACGAGGGAATTAGCGATATGCAAGAACAAAGAAAACAGAGTTAAAAGCAGTAAAGTTCACTGTCTATACATAACTGTCGGAGAACGAGTCTCCTTAGATAATAATAATAATAATAATAATAATAATAATAATAATAATAATAATAATAATAATAATAATAATAAAGTTTATTGCTCCCTCTTTGAGAGTAAATCGAAATTAATGCAGCGTTCCGATCAAAACCATCAAGGGCTCGTCGGAGACAGGAACCTAAGCTGTGGTGACATCGAAGTGAAGTACTATTATGAACAGAAAAGTAAAGCATCGCAGTAGCATCAAGAAGAGTATTATGAGAGAAAAAAAGAAAAGCTAGAGCATCGCATCGGCATCAAGTGAAGAAAAGAACATAAAAAGCTTGAGCGTACGCAGTAACAGTAAGTGTACAAATGAAAAAAGAAAAAAGTCGGCTTTGTCAAAGTCATGAGAAAAAGTTCGTGAAGTTTCAGAGGTTGGTCATGCGACACAGAATGTCAAATGTTTTACATACAAACAGTATGTACTCTGAAGCACCAATGAGTATGATCAATTAGCTCTAGTATATACATATCTATCAGTTTCAGTCCTTTCAAATCACGATAACTTCACAATGTTAGAAAAAAGTAAAAAGTAAAATCCAAATACAATGTGCACCATAAATAAAAGTTAAAGCATAATGATAATAATAATAATCATAATAATAATAATAATAATAATAACAATAATAATAATAATAATAATAATTTATTTGTGATGGAGGAGCATATCCACAAAACAACGCAGGTTCGTCAGAGCCTTCGAGGCTTGTGTGACTAAACCGAGGTTGCAATAGATATCAAAATAATTATCACAAAAGAAGAAAGTAAAAAGAATAATAATAATAATAATAATAATAATTTATTCGGCTTTTTCTTTCATCAGCACGTAAGAAGCGGGTCAGTCGAAGCCAGGGTTGGCTTGTGCGACTAGACACCGTAGTGATGAGACTGATTGTTCTCAGGCGCGAATACAAGACAGCTATACAATAATAATAATAATAATACATTTTATTTTCACACACATTGGAATTCAAGTATTAAATACGGGCATATCAAAGCCTGCAGAGGGCTTGTATGATGACGCCCATAAAAAAAATTCAAAAGACCGTTATCGTGATTCCACAATATAAGACAGGAAGTCGAACTATAAAAACACAAAAAGCATAAAAAAGCACTAAAAAAACACGAAAAGCGTTAAAAAAAGCACAAAGGCCGAAAAAAAAGTACGTAGGGGAAAAAAAACACGAAAATCGTTAAGCGTTAAGCGAAAAAAAAAGTAAGAAAGAGAAAAAAAAGGCGCAACTAAGTTAACATTATTTTAGCTAATTACAGTTCTAAGCTCGAAGCATGCAGACACAGCAAAGAGATGCTAGATGAAATCAAAGTTGGTGCACTTGAGTTCCTTCTTCAGTTGTTTCAGTGATGTGATGTCAATGAAAGTGTCCGGGAGGGCGTTGAACAAACACGGAACGTAGTAATCCCGAGTGCATTTCCCGTACCTGGTCGAACAAGTTGGGACTACAAAACGAGGAACGCGACGAAGTATTCGGGGAGACTGAAATGGTGTTTTAAACTCATTTTTCCAAAAGCTACGGAGCACTACCGTTTGTATGAAAAGAGAACGCAGATTAGGCAATTGAAGACTCCGAAAAATATCACTGTGGCTGGAAAAATTAGAATTATATGCAGCGCTTGTCAGGATTCCTTTCAATAAAGAATTAACTTTGGACTGCCAACGACCCGAACAGTTGCCAAACACCGTAACACCGTATCGAAGGATACTGTAAGCAAGCGCATGGACGACTATTATTCTGATACCGACTGGCATAAAAAATTTAGTATTATAAAGCATCCAAGACACAATTCGTAATTTGCTACATATATACGTCATATGTGTGTTCCAAGACATATCAAAATCGAAATGTACACCTAAGTATTTCACGTGATCGACAGACTCGATTGATACACAGTTGCATGGAGCACAACTGGAAGGGTGAAGCAAAAACTTTACCTGAGCCTGGCGTTTTTAAGAGGGTTGTGAAAACATACCAGCTTTGTTTTAGAGCGGTTTATGTCTAGGAGGTTATCACCGAACCAATCCATTATATGAGAGGCGTTTATTTCGAGTGTGTGGAGTGAGTTAGAGAAATTAATATGACGTGACACAAGGAGAGTGTCATCGGCATATTGGTAAATTTTACACTCTTTGATAACTTGGGCCATGTCGTTCACAAAAATATTGAAAAGTAGAGGAGAAAGAACAGAACCCTGAGGCACTCCCGCCAGTAAAGAAAGCCGAGAACTTCTAAAGTTTCCAATTAGGACAAACTGGGACCTTTTAGATAGAAAATTTTCCAGTAAAGAATAAAATGGGCCGCGAAAACCAAGGCGATATAATTTTGCTAGGAGCAACTGATGGCTGACAGTGTCGAAAGCCTTGGACACATCAAGAAAAAGAGCACATGCAAACATATTACTTTCGAATGTTGCATATATGTAATCAGAAAAATCCTCAAGGGCCGGTTGCGTGCCTTTCCCAGTAATGAATCCATACTGAGTAGATGAAAATATTTCGTTCTTATCTAAAAAACTGCTCATCGTCAGAAATAGGTGTTTTTCGAGAATTTGTCCTAAAATAGGTAGAATCGAAATAGGGCGATAATTTGCAACATTGGATCGTTCTCCTCCTTTGAAAAGTGGCCGCACAATAGCAGCTTTGAGCTCGTCAGGTATGCTGCCAGACGTAATGAAGCCATTCAGCATAGCAAGCAAAACGTTCTTAATATATGTGAAATTTCTCTGAAGATCATACGCTCGAATACCATCAATACCGGGAGATTTGCTGGCTTTGAAACTAAATAAAAGGGAGTGCAAATCCTTCTCGTCCAAGCAAGGAAGGAAAGCTGACGCCAAAAATTCATTCTTTAGTGTGCATGAGTTCACAAGAGTGTTTCTGGGCACGCCAGAGTATTTTGCAAAGAAGTCGTTAAAGTCGTCTGCTAATTCTGAGGTAAGTGACCCAAAATTTCGTTCGAGGGTTCGGTCAATAGAATTTTCAGAACTAGTGCCTCGGAATTGATTAATAAGTGACCATGTTTTGGCTGAATTAAATCTAAATATTTCGAATTGTGATTTAAAAAACTGTCTCTTTGCAGAACGAATGACAGCGTTTACTTTATTTCTTAACAGCTTGAATTCATTCTGTAAATCTTTGTTGTTTGGAGATCGGCGACACCGACTCCACAGGACCTCTTTCTCTTTAATCATCTTAAGTATATTATTGTTTAGCCATTTATGATGAGGTCTCCGCTTTTTTAAAGTAACAGTTCTACTGGCATTAACAGTAAGCGAGCGAAAAACTTGAACAAAACTTGAGTATAAATCAATGTTATTAACTGTACCTAAAAGGTACAGTTAATAACAGTTAGTGTGCTAAAAAAGGTAAGAAGCGGGTCAGTCGAAGCCAGGGTTGGCTTGTGCGACTAGACCCCGTAGTTATGAGACTGATTGTTCTCAGGCGCGAATACAAGACAGCTATACAATAATAATAATAATAATAATTATTATTATTATTATGACTATTAATATTATTATTATTATTATTATTATTTTGTATTCGAGATGGGTGGTGCATGGCCGAGTTGTTTACAGATTATTTTAAGTCGGTTTACAAATGATACTACGGACTCCACATGCACGCGTCGCTCAACCGTCTGAGTTCAGCGAAATTGTGAATTCCATTCATGTCGACGAAGAATTAGTCGAGCTTTGCATTAAGAAAACGAAAGGCACATTATCTTCTGGTCACGACAAAATACCCACCGCAATTGTCAAATCTTTTCATGAACTGTTCACACCCATACTCTCCACAATATTTAATAACTCTTTAAAGTCTGGAATATTCCCCATAATGTGGAAAACCGCCGTTGTGGTTCCGGTCTTGAAGTCGGGAAATAGTGGTGATGTTCTTAACTACCGGCCTATTTCCCTTCTTTCTTCATTTTTCAATATTTGCGAAATGGTGGTTCATCAATTCCTGTCTTTCAAGTTTCGCAACGTAATAATTCCTAATCAACACGGCTTCATCTCTGGCAGATCAACAACCACTGATATTGTAACTTTTATGTCGACCGCAGCTCGGGTGGTCTGTAACAGAGGTCAGCTCGACGTCATTTACTTTGACCTGAGTAAGGCTTTGGATGTTTTCAATCACATGATGCGATTGTCCAAGCTTTCCACCTACGGTGTGCGCGGCTGATTATTTGAGTGGCTGAAGACCTATTTGTGCAACAAAAACGCATACGTACGTTTCTACAATTTGTCATCTCCGTTGTACAAGACATGCTCTGGTGTTCCTCGGGCATGGGCGTACCAACCGGGGGGGGGGGGGGTCGCTTGCCCCCCAGCTTTGAAGTGGGGGGCAAGGCATGTGTTTTGCCCCCCCCCCCCCCATCCCTGAAACAGCCGCCACTAGCCAGGGCAAATACTGGCCGGCGGCGCCCAAGGGATACCAAGCGCACCAGCCTCCGGCCCTTGGGGTGGGGGGGGGGGGGGGAGGGTTCTGGTTTGCCCCCCCCCCCACTCAAGATCAAGTTGGTACGCCACTGTCCTCGGGGATCGGTCCTAGGTCCCATTTTGATTTCAATTTTTGTAAATGATGTCTCCCGTGTTATTTCAAATTCCATGTTTCTTCAATACGCGGATGATATAAAAATCTACAAGGAAATATAGTGACGCCCGAGGATTGCACTACGCTTCAGGAAGACGCATGTTCCTTCTTTTAATGGTGCTTGGATAAAGATCTTTGTTTAAACCGTTCTAAAACAAAGGTCATGAATTTTTCTCTTAAGACGCATATACCTCTTGTTTATAGAATATCCAATATCGAAATCCTATCTCGTGTCGATGAAATGAAATATCTCGGTGTCATCTTTGACTCAAGCCTGAGGTTCGATGGCCATGTAACCAAGGTGGTCAACTCGTCTCTCCGCACTTTTGGTGCCGCATGTCGTGTAACGAAATAGGTTAAAAACCCGCCTGCGTTTCTTACATTGTACTGCTCTCTAGCAAGGTCCCAGCTGGAGTACACCTCGGTTGTGTAAAATGGAATTTCCCAAACCAATTGTGTGGGGATTGAGTGAGTTCAAAAGAAGTTTATTTCTATCAAGATGCATCGCTATCTTGAGGGGGATGTACCTCGTAAGAATTATGAAGCTGAGCTAAAACTTTTTAAGTTTCTTAGACTGCACCGGCGTCGGGAGAAAGCAGATTTGTTGTTTCTGTTTAAGGTCACGCACGGCCTAATTGATTCACCATAAATCTTCTCTGAAGTGAGTCTTAGAATTCTACGCGTACCTACATGTCTTCAGTCATCTTTTTATTTCTCTCGAGCTTTTAATCAACTAGTCCGAATCTTCAGGTCGGCCGAATGTTACAATCGTCACTCGGAAGTACTTGATATATTGGACTCGTGCTATTGGGCTATCAATCAATTTACTGTAAACCTGCTCGTGCTTGAGCACGTCTAAAAAGTGCTGAATGTCCGACTGTGTGAAATTTATTGTTTTTACAATATGTGTGCGTTGCAGATGTCTCGCTGCTTCGCATTTACATTGCACGCTTTCACTTTCCTTTGAACAGATTGATTCTCACCAGCAGAATTCCTATCTTTGTTACCCTTCTGCATTTGTTGGGTCTTGCGTAAAATTGTGTTTTTTTGTGTTTTTAATAATTTATAGTTCGAAGCAGTAAAAGCGTTTGCACCAGGCGAGAAGGGAGCCTTGACCAGTGCGATAATTACGCTGTCTTTCCTGCATGTCACGACACATCACCGTGAGTTGAGCTGCCATTTGGTGGGAAAGCCCTGCGGGGCATCCATTCCTCGTACGACAGATAGCAACTTGATACCCTGTCACATGTTTTTAAAACGTCGGTCAGCCGCTGGTATCTCCATTCCGGGAATTGCTATCCAGTCTGTAAGGGCCATTCGTTAAGCCACGCTAAACACCCGAGAAGAGCGGCGAGAGCGAAAAGCCACATGTTTCAGGTGCAACACAACGCGGAGAGCAAGTCGTCGGCTTCTGGCGCAGAGGTGGCGGTGACGTCAGAACGATGCCGAGTTCTCATTGGCTTTAATTGGAAGGACAGTGAGTAGACCCAAATGCTAGATGCCTTGAGGTCTACCCACTATTTTGTTTTCAATCAGCCGATATGAAATCGGCGTTCTGACATCAACGCAACCCCTGTATACAAGAGGCAGACAAACTTGCGTCTGCATGGCCGAGCAATTTGCTATGCCGTTCTGCCTTTCCTTGGCCTTATGGTTTGTTTACCCAATCTTTTCGCCGACATAAAGCGCCCTTGACGCGCTGGTATGAATAGCGATAAGCAATCTTAATGACGCTAAATACTATGAAAAACAACCCACGGGAAGCTAGACGCGTTAAATGTTTAGGAATCCTTTTTTTGTGATATCAATTAATAATTTGATGACCTAAATAATTATTAACTAGTTAATTATTTGTATTATGCGGACCGCGTGGGTCCATTCAGGTTAATCGGGAATAAAAATCTCACGTAAGACGCGCGACAACGAACGTCAAGATTAATGACTGCAATACATATAGCCATAAACATTTGAAGTTATGTCCAAAACAAGTGCGAGGCCTGAGTAAATGCTGGACGATACATGGGCTACTTTTTAAAAGAAATGTCTAAGCATAGTTGCCGTGTTGAAAAGTTTTCTCCCAGCCGCGGCTCACAATTTCGAAGACAAATGAAACTGTGGCAAGTTATTTTTGTTGTTGTTTAGGGTGCCATGGGAAATCAAGCCAAAGCTCCTAGCTTCTGCAAGAATCTCTCTGAACGCTGGCAATCCGTCTCCGCGTCAATCTTCCCTAATCCATCGCTAACTTCACCAGTCTTCGAGGTATACTCTTGGGCTGCGAACAGCAAGCACAGAGAGAAGAAAGTCGCGGCCTCGGGGTAAAAAAACAAAAATCCCGTCGCGACGTATCCCTTGGCCATCATCTCCACCACCTCACCGCCCACAGTCTCCTAAGCCTTTTTCTGCAGCAGCGTAGCTTACTCGGGCTCGGAGTTAAGCCTTGCCAGAGAAGCGAGGCAGGTCAGGAAGCGCAGACGTAAGACAGTAAGAGAGAAATGAGTAGTGCGCCAGTTTACTTGTAAGTATATCTTACTTAGAATCCCTTTCGCGCCATGAGCGGCTTTGGACGTCCCCCACACACAGACCAACACATTCGCAAACATATACCATACTCATCTTCCTTCCATCCACTCAACGGGATACCGCTTTTTTTTTTTCTTTCTTGAAGTGGCAATAAACGAGACGAAAAGCTGGGCCGATGAGAGTTGCGGCGCTTCTCTATTGCTATTTTAGTTCCGTTTTTTCTTCTTTGTTAATGTTTATATATATATATATTTTTCTGGTTGTTCGCCGGTCGAACTAATGAATGAAACATAAAAGAAGTTATATGTTTTCTTCTTTTTTTTTTGCCTTTCCTTGAAGCGGTGATTATGCTTGCTGGAACGATAGCTCTTTTATCGGTTTTTCATTCTTGCCGCTTTACCCGAATGTGAAGCAGAATACTTCCAAGAGCATGCGATGGCAGCGAGCATAGCTTATGACTACGAGCACTTTTTTTCTTTTCAATATAAATATCTCGGGTAAAGATATTCGTTTACGAAACGACCGCACTCCCCCTTTCTACGCGGCATCGAATTTGAGAGCGTATTTACCAAATTTCGTTTTCTTCCCTGGCTCTGGAATTTGACGGTGCATTTCAAGGTGACTGTGAAGGCGCAATCACACCGCCTATGTACATCGTACAGAAGACAGGGTCTTCCCCGCAAACATCATAGCTCAAGTATCTGCGGACACATATCAAGCATAATCAAAGCATGTATGCTTCAAAGATCTCTGCGGACACTTCATGCATGACCACTAAGGCAAGACCATCATGAACAAAAAAATGAAAGAAAGGCCCGTCTCAGGCAGTCTTTGGTGACTTCTCCTTGAACGATGCATTCGCTGTTTGACCGTGATTTTAGACGTCTTTCTTTGCGTCAAGTCAGAGCGCAGCCGACGAGACCAAAGGTCCATAAACGAGCGCTGAAAGCACGGTGTCAAAGGCGTTCGTCGTTTTTTCATTCGTACGTGCTCGTCCACCAGCTCATCCGGTCGAGCGTAGAAAGTACGTCATGATTGTGCGTTTTTTATTGTTTTATCCCAACCACCCAGAAAATTTTTAACGGGACCTTAACATTTAATGGGACCTCAACATCGTGTTCCACGTAGCCTGTAAAAAGTTAATAGAGCAACTGCGAGTGACTCGCCGCAACTTTGAAATGGTTGACCAACTACTCGCTGTATAAATATCCACACAACCCTAATTATTTTATTATATCAAAAAAATATAATGGTTCTCTCCTTCAATCGCTATAAACACTACGTTCCCTCTCGCTCCGTCAATGGTGTCTCTACGTTTGCTAGTTCATTCTCACAAATACATGGCCGCCACCTTTTTGGAGGAACTAACTTGGAACGCTCACCCCGTAGATAATTTATACCCCTCTCAGACGGGAAAGTAAATGTCATTTCGATCTAATATCATTCACCGCTCGGCGAATCAGCTCGTGATACTGGGTCTGTACGTGGCGGGTGCATGCGCAGCGTGGCGTATTAAAGACGCGGATTGGCCGAGCTGTAATGTCATTTTGCTTAAATGTAATTTAACGTGCCCGTCTGACAGGGAATATCATCCAGAATTTTGTTTTTCTTCGACGTCATCTTTACCGAACTCAGCGGGATATGAAACCAGTCACATGTACAATACTCGTCTGATCAAAACTCAAATATGCCAGCACGATATCGGCCCCCATCAGTCTTGCTTAATCAACAGATTCGAGACAATTCACAACAAAACCGTCCGCTTCATTCATCAAAAATGTTCCAACAAAAGTAGTGCCTTACACCCAAAGTATTTTTCCAACATAACTTTTATGCACTGTAGAAAAACGACGTGCAAAATACGTGCATTTGCGCCATCAAGCGATACGTCGCAGCCTTGTTTTTCGAGAAGATGTGTTTCCATCGTCCTGCCACGTGCGCGCCAGCTCGCGAGGTGCGCAGAGAGCCTGCGCCGTTGCCGAGCCTGACCGAGCATGGCCAGGGAAACGCGAGCCCGCCACGGGCCTCGTCGCGCGATCGACGGATGGGCGGCAGCAAACGCAGCGACGCAGCCCCCAGCCCTGTGGCTTTGTTGACAGTTCTTCGCGCTCTTTGCTCGTGGACTGCCAACAAATCCAAGACACTTTCAATCGCTTCGAAAGGTACGTATACATGACATTATTACTTGCACCGTTAATTGGTTTGGTATACAAAGATCAAAGTAAACATCGGAGGACAGAGAGGAGACATGAAATTTTGAAATCGCAGCTTATTTGAACGCACGTGTCCCCTGTTGAAAACCTCTAGCTGTGCTCTGTTGCAGGCGTCATTTCGACGGCGTGTGGTCCAACGTAACGTCAGTCAGTGTTCACACCCGGCTAGCTCCGCTGTCTTGTTTTCTCATGTGCGAAATGAGGGTAACGCAGATAGCAGGCCACCGCATCTCTTTCGCATATTCAGCCTCCAGCTCCTTGGCTTACGGCGTACTTGCCGCCGCAACCGTTTGACGCAGAGCCGTATATCGGGAGAGTTTGGCCAATAGGCGGAGCAAAGGCCGCCGCCAGCGCCGAATATTCCCCCGCGGTTAGAGCGTAAACAAAATATGTGACAACGCGTCGACCAATCAGCAAACCGCGACGTCGCAGCATTGGAAACGACATTTAATTAAAGCGTGAAATAGAAGCGTTCAATCTCGCAGCAGCACGACGACGACGACACCGTTTAGAGGATGCCACACCGGACGTCAGCGGTGCCTTAATCTAAGCCCTGGGTCTTGGTACCTCGGAGGTGGCAGCTTTCTGCTTTGACTGGGCTACCCCTTGTAGCCTGAAGCTTCGACCCCAGTGAGCGACAGCACCACCATGCTCCCGGGGCTCCTTTGTGCAACCGTGCACCGATCAAACGGCAGGCTGAATGCAGATCCCCTTGGCCCGCTGCTGACCCACCTCAACGAAATGTAGACATCTTCA
This sequence comes from Ixodes ricinus, assembly GCA_037355805.1. Lineage (NCBI taxonomy): Eukaryota > Metazoa > Arthropoda > Arachnida > Ixodida > Ixodidae > Ixodes > Ixodes ricinus. The sequence continues at coordinate 34,384 of JAZHYW010025537.1, read as the reverse complement.
AATTGGACTGACATCCTCCGCAATAGCAACAATCCATATCGTCGTCATCTTGCATGTATATACTCATTGCATAATCGTGTTCCTTAGACGCGGCACCGCGGGCCTCCGTGGTACGGGCTGTTGCCTTTCCGCGGTGCCGCGGCTCTCCAGAACCAAATAAAGATATTATTATTATTATTATTACAAACAGTGCAAAGAGTGGGGCGCGCGAGCGTCTTGAGACGCGGCTGGCTCGGCTCGGGTTGAGACGGTCCCGCACGGCTTGTGCGCTGGCTTTGTCAGTGCTTTCCTTCCCCCAGTCTCAGCTGATACGCTGTTGCTAGCAAGTCGGCCCTGGTTTGGACCGCACGTTAGTTTATTCTACCGTTGAATATGGACGTGACGAAACCCTAACATGCGCCAAGTTTTCAGTCAATCAACGCAGGTATACCTTCTTCATTCGAGCGACGCTAAAATGACTTAAATTAGTCGTGTCAGATATTCAGAGCTCACGACTACCGCTAGGGGCTGTTTCGAGGCCTGTGGTTCGCCCCGAGATGCTCGCCTATTCAAACCAATGTGTGGCCAAACTCTCCCAATAAACGGCTCTGGTTTGACGCATTGAATGCGCGTGCTCGTTCAGAAGTAGCCGAAGTGTTACTGGAGGGAGGCACGCACTTGATCGAATGACGTACCGGAGCTTATCTCTACGAAAGTCGCGATCGACGCTCGGCTCTGCGATCGTACTTTTTTCCTCCCTGGTAGACCATGAGTGCCGACCACTGATCCGTGGTGCCGACTGGCGCCAAACGAGTGTTGAAAAACGCTAGCGAGGGAGTCAGGTTTTCGTGACGCCGCCCAACTGCCCTGCTATTGGCTGCGCAAAGCAAATGGTGTGAAGAAAACAGCACGCGTTTTCTTATCTTCCTGTCGGCCATGTTTCACCTCAGTCAACGCAAAGTGAATCGCGACTGTACATCGGCTGACTCCCGATTTCTGTGCCCAGATTGTCCCACTACAACGGAGCCTCTTTGGTGTGACCTTATTATGATGATCGCTACATCCTGCATTTTAATCTATGCTGCACACCTCTGGACGACCCTGTACACATTGCACTCCTTGTCGACATGTCGCTGGTGCTTGAGACAAACAAAGATTGAAGTCACTGTTTGCTCAATCCTGGGTGCACATATGTCATGTTCAACATCAGGTGCCCGAAGGAAGCGCCGTGCAATCTTAGAGTTTGTTCAGAGGTACCTCAATATAGTACAGTCGAATCTCGTTATTTCAATATCTCTTTATTCAAACTTGCGGATAATTCAAACTAACATGCAGGTCACATCCTATATGTCTCGATGGGGGAAACTCTCGGTAATTCAAACTTTGCTTTATTCAAACAAACTTTCGGTCCCCCTCGAGTACAAATTAACGAAATTCGACTGTATAGTAAAGTGCCGTTTTGTGTGTTGTAGTTTCATACAAAACCAAATTGCCAATTGTTTGTAATATTCCCGATAACTGTTCACTAAAATTAAAATTGAAATGAAACATTGGCCACGAGAGGTGACTTGGCCAACGCGGCCGAAACATTACTCGCATTATTTTCTCCATGGGTTGTTTTCGATGTTGATAAAGTTTATCATGAATAATCAGTGTTATGCACATGTGTTTCTTCTACTTTTCTTACAGGTACTTCCGTTAGACAAACCCGAGACATGTACACGATACCCCAAAAAAAAAGTAACTAAATACGTTACTCGTTACCGATTCTCAAAAGGAACGCGTGAGTTATCTCAAAAGTAACGAGTTACTTTTCACGTTACTTTGACGAGCAAATACACAACTGTTTCTTGTTTCATGGTTTATTGTTTATAGTGGTAAGCAGCCTGTCGAAGTTTTCATCAGTTAGGTTTCCCCGCTTCCTTGAAAATACATCTCCGGCGAAGCTGAAGCGTCGTTCTACTGACGCGCTCGAAGGAACGGCAGTGTAGTGCTTCAGCATGAGTTGGTGAATCTTCGGGAACTGCGCCTTCATTGAGGACAGGGGGTAATGGGTTATGTGACTTCCCGTGTTTGGCAACCTCCGGGTTTACATTCGGTCCGTACCTGGTTCTAGAAAGTTCAACCAACGAACCTGATTGTGCTCGCTGGGTGAAGGACATTCCCAGCTGTAGAGTTCAAGTACAGCAACGTTTATCGCTGAACACGTCAGTCGAACTGCTCAACTGACGTGTTCAGCGATATACGTTGCTGTACTGTCATACTGTTTATTTGTTTTTTGAGTTGCCCATCTGCCTTTGTCGCAATAGACGCATACTCAGGCTAGAATAAAAACAAGGCCGTTTAAACGGTGTTGTACACGTTACTCCTCAAAAGTAACGGAGATACCGTTACTCGTTACTTGGCCTCCAAAGCAACTAAATACCGTTACTCGTTCCTTTTCTAAAAAAGTAACTAAATACGTTACTCGTTACCGAAAATAGTAACTAGGTATAAGTAACTCGTTACTTGTAACGCGTTACGTATGTACATGTCTGGATAAACCCAAGCAAAGGCAGCAAGACATTCTCCTGGGATCAAACCGAGGTTAACGGCATCTTGAGCCTGGCCGGTCGCGCTGCGTTAGTCAGCCATCGGTTGCTTTGAGCGAAAAGAAGTTGCCTTCTTGCGAATGTGTGACTGCGACTGAACTGTTTACCCCCCTAGGACCGTTGTCCCCTGTAAAATATTGCGCTTCATCTTTCTTTTCTTCATTTAATATACTAGAGTTGTGAGCGCGCTTGTCTGCGTTCTGTGTTCCTTCCTCGTTTGTCCTCGCTCCTCTTTGTGCGCGATTTTTAACAATGTTCAACGTTTACCTAATCGCCCAGCTTACTACTCTTCTACCTAATGGTACATTCCCTTTCGTTAACTTTTCCCTCTAAAATGTAGTACAACGTTTAAACACCCGAACGTTCCTAAAGTGTTCCGGTACGGACGTGACCAATTCGCTGTCGTTACCCAAGCATCAAGGAGAATGCAGGGGTTGTGTTCCACGCGCCACACGCGCACGCCTTTCCTGTATAAAAGATTCGAAGTAAATAATCAAAAGAAGCGTGACGAACGCGCGTGCAAGATGCCATTTGTTTTAGGTTTTGCTTTGGAAAAGTTACTACTGCTGAGGCCAGCACGTGCGGCGCGTGGAACACCAATCCCTGCATTCTCCTTGATGCTTGGGTAAGACAGCAAATGGTCTATAGGGTGTTTTAGGGAACTGAATTCATGGATCGTGCAGCTCTAAGTTCAAGCTACCTGGGAGAATGTTTTTCTTTTTGTTTGTGCTATTTTAATACATAGATATATATCTTTTTTTTAAACGTTATAGCGCATAGGCGCTTAATTCATACACTAATTTACAGTCAGAGGCTTTTTTCACACTCTGTGGTTTTCTAGCGCTGCGCATCGTAAGCTCTACAAAGCGAGGGGCATCTTCCCACCTTTTACAGGCTGTAAAACTTGTGGCTTACAGAATTCTAGCAGGTCGCACCTTGCTCGCTTGCTCCATCACGAAGCATAGGTGCTGCATGAGTCACGCCACATTGTAAGGCCATATACGGTCGGGTCGCAGCACCTGGGACCATCCGTCACAGCACTCGGCTCGGTACATTTGAAAGTCATTTTTTTATTGCTTTTGTGTTCGAGTTGTCAGCATTTTAAAGGGATGGTGAACCGAAGTTCGGATTTCAGAAAACAACGCAGGAGCTGTAGGCGGGACGCTACAATCCCTACCACACTACTCGTAAAAGGTCGATATCTCGAATGGACGGCCGTATTTTTGTAAAAAGAGGTCGACTTTGAACGAGGCCGACGAGGCGCTTGACGTCAACATATCTCGTTTCCTCCTCTCTTCGCTTCTCCCCTCAAGGTGGTGAGGCGGAGAAGACGTGAGGCCGCTCCCTCTCCTTCTCGACCCTTCTCGGAGAAACAAGACGTCAACATATCTGTCAAATGCGCCTCCTTTTTTTAGAAGATACGGTCATCCGTTCGAGATATCGCTGTATGAGTGATATTTTTGCGTTTGTAGCACCCCGTTGCACGCTTTTGCCGCCGTGTTTTGTGGAATCCGGATTTCACTTCGTAGCATCTCTTCAAGGGTGAGAAAGCAAGCAGCAGCGACAGCAAGAAAAATATTGAAAACCGCTCTCACCGAGAACATACATACTTCATGCGCACAAATAACGTAAAAGATTACAGATATACAAGACAGGTCTTGGGCATGAAATTTAGCAAGTGTCAACATCCTAGCAATACCTTGCACCACTGAGTGCAGCGTTACCACTAAAGGATTTGTTTGAGAAAGATGTACAATAGCACAACACAACCGTGTCGACTGATAGTCACATTTCGACGATCGAACGTACGGAATTTCTCGGTGACTGCCTAAGCCAGTGGTCTCAAACTCATTTGAGTGTCGGGGCCAGATATCCTACACCGGAAGGGTCGAGGGCCAGCGTAAGACGGGGGGTGGGGGAAGAGACTTCGTGCTTTACGCTCTTTGTAAACTCACAGCCTTGCCAGTGACATCTTTAGATTTGATTTGTTTTATTAACTACTTTGTGCCCTGACGTGATTTGACAATAATTAAAATGGCACCGCTCCACCAACGTGCTGGCAGTTTAATCAAAACAAGTGCAACATTTTTAATAGAACAAATACAGCATTTTTAATACAACGAGTACACTGTCGTTGCCGTTGTTCAATTCACCCAGAAATTAACCGAGCTCGACATGTCTCTAAAAAAACAGTCAGTTAATAGGACAGTTGTTGCTCTCGTGACGATTTTTACTACAACACTCGAAAAAATATTGTTTTTTAATGGTGATACCTTTTTGAAGGCGAAATTCCCGAGCTCGTAGCTTTATCTTTGGCAGTTGCCCCTGCTGATCGAGAGTTCGCGCAGCCGAGATTCATCCTTACGAATAGCTTGTGCTTGCAGCCTAGTAGCGGAATCGTTGTACATTACGAAAAGTCGGGAAGCCAAAATATAAAGCGAAACAAAGGGCAAATGTGAACAGACATAAGTATAATTTATGGATTACGTTAAAAGAGCAAAGCTACTTTTCGAGCGAAGAGTTATCGACGAGATGAGATCGCAATGGCGCATGCCATTTCTAGCGCACGAGACATGAAAACCGGGACACGTAGCCACTTGCCAGCGGGCCGCGTCCCAGCGAGTCGTGGGCCGCGTGCTTGAGACCCTCGGCCTAAGCAATGAAACATATTCCCAGCATGTTGACTTTTTTTCCCAGCAATGTCATACCTCTTGAGAGTATTTTTAATGGCTCAGTGGATGAATCTCTTAAGGGCACAGGGTGAGGCAAAAATTAAAAAAAAATCGATTTTAGTTTTTTTTGCAATTTAACAAGTTTAGTTCTTTCTGCACATTTTCCATTGTCACAGTGTTCTTTAAAAGTTATATTTCGGGCTGAAAAATCACTCCTTCCGAAAGCAAGCAGCAGGTGGCCACGCCTCCTCTTGGGATACGCTCCTGTTTATCAATAAATGTTGCCACAAAACAAATTCAACATTAGACCTAAAGGCTTGTCCAGTAATAGATAATCTTAAAAAAATTATCTGACAACTATTGCATAGCATTTTTTCAACCAAGACAATCCCGAGACGTTGTGCACGTTTTTTCCAGGTGTGTACCATGTGTACCTTCAAGTGTTTGTGTTTTCGTAACGACAAAATGGCGGCATTGGATGCTGTTCTTTTCATTCAATGGTGGTAGCATTGCACAAGCCAATGTTTTGAAGTCCTGTGGATGGAACCATGTGTGGAACACCATCAAGTGGATGAGGAAGTTGACGTCACTCGAATATACTTTACGGACCAAGCTACACGGCAGGTCACAAAAGAGGCCCGGCAAGCAAGGCGATGAGCCGAAAAACAAAGACATGTCTTTAGCAATGCCTTCCAAGCTGGCGGCTATCGAAAAAATGGCTCTAAGGCTGTTGGTGCCATTACAAATTTGTTATTCACCTGTTTTTTTACTTTAAACTCAATTATCTCAAAACAGTGTTTTTTAGTACATAGGTACCATTTTTTTCTTAACCTGACATAATAGAGGGTTGATTTTTTATTCCTACCACCTACATGGGTGTCAAAAAATACTGAACTAGAATTAAAAATATGCACCCAGCAGTTTTTGAGTTATAATTTTTTTAATACATGAAAAAAACTAAAATTTCAGTACTATAATAAAAAAAAATTGAGAAAAATCTTATTTTAGATTGGTTCAAATAGTTCTAGTTCAGTAGATAAAGCACAAAATTTCGAACAAAATGATATATACATGACAGGAATACTCCTAATAGTCGCCGAGAAAAATGTTCCTCAACATGGCCTCAAATGCATGGGGAGCATGGGACTTACTCCTGTGCCCTTAATAAAAAAGCCCGTGCGTCTGCTTTCCCGAACAACACTCGAGAGCCAATCACCGCAACTTACGGATGCAGCTCAGCGAATGATAATGCCAAAACATGTTTCGACCAAAAAATGAAAGCCGTTTACAACTCCCTGTAACGCCGAATTAGAGCGCCGCTCTTGAGGAGGAGGGGAAGGCACGGGGGGGGTTACGTGACCTTGGGGGGGGGGGGCACGAGGCCTTGGGGGTAACGTGACCCCGAGGGAGTGGGGGCCGAAAAAATTTTCCGGCAGATCTAGCGCGGAAAATTTTCCGCTAGGCTTAGCGGGAAAATTTTCCGCTCAAATTTAGCAGAAAATTTCCCACTAGATTTAGCCGGGAAATTTTCCGCTAAACTTAGCGGGGAAAATTTTCCGTTATATTTAGCGGGAAAATTTTCTTGCTCAATTTAGTGGGGAAAATTTTCCGCTAATTTTAGCGGAGAAAAAGTCTCCGCACAGATTTAGCGGGGATCTTTTCCGCTAAATTTAGCGGGGAAAATTTTCCGCTAAATTTAGGGGGAAATTTTTCCACTATATTTAGTGGGGAAACTTTTCCGCTAGATTTAGCGGGGAAACTTTTCCGCTAAATTTAGCGGGGAAATTTACCCATCATACACCGCGCGGTTACGCCGACGGCGACGGCGACGCCGCTCAAGCTGGAAACAGGCGCCTAAGAGCTGCGCTCTAAAAATGAAAGCCGTTTACAACTCCCTGTAACACCGAATTGGAGCGTAGCTCTTGAGGAGGAGGAGGGAAGGGAACTCAGAAGAGGGTATACCCCTCCTATTCTTCTCCTCCTCCTCGCCTCATTCTTCCATCTCCTCCGGGGGGGGGGGAGGGTCTCATGACCTCGGGGGGAGGGGGTCACGTCACCTTGGGGGGGGGGTTCATGACCTCGGGGTGGTCGGTGACCTCGGGGGGTGGTGGGGGGGGGTCATGTGACCTCGAGGTGCCGGGGTCACTTGACCTGGGGGTTACGTGGCCTGGGGGTCACGTGATCTCAGGGGTCACGTGACCCCCCCCCAAAGTCACGTGACCCCGGGGGAAGGGCTGGCGCGGTGCATTATGGGACATTTCCCATAATGCACCGCGCGGTTACGCTGACGGCGACGTGGCTCAAGCCGGAAACGGGCGCCTATGAGCTGCTCTCTGAAAGAAAACGCTCGATCATGCCGTAATTGTTTGAAAGCCGATAAATCAAGCCGCTCTAATGCGGTTCCAAGCCATGAGTTTGTTTCCCCGCACGGCACGTCGTAGCTATACTTCGTTTCAGCTTGGGTCCAGACGCAGCCGATGCTACAAGCGCGAGCTCCGGGCTTCCAGCGTCCCTGCCAAGCACGCGCGCTCGTGCAGTACAGGCACTGTTCAGGGCCACACGCTCGTGCTTGTAGCATCGGCTGCGTCTGGACCCAAGCTGAAACGAAGTATAGTATTTCTTTTGTAGTGTTTGTTTTTCTGTTTGTGCTGTTCGCACACGGCTGCAATTGTCGTCTTGAACTAATCTCTGTAGAGCGGATATTCACTCAGCTGGAAGTGATGCTTCACGGGCAGAAAAATCGCTTTTCGATCAACTGGAATGCAGTCAAAGCCGCGACTTGCGGCAGATGTTAAGTGTACGTGAGCACCGCCGTGGCGAGGTCGAAAACTTCGTTCGCTCATCCCAGCACGCCACTTGGAGGGCGGTTTCTCCAGGAACCGTAGTATATTTAAACAGCAGAATAAAGGAGAGCTTTTTGTTTTCGATATTACCTACTATTCTTTTTTAGGGCTAAAATTCCACTGTAAATATAAGTACTTTCCGTCATAGTTTCGTACTGTTCAGTCCTTTCCCCAGAGCGCAATCGCTCTGGGGAGGAGACAACCGACAATCACATTGGCGACTGTACGATAGGAACATACCGTTGAGACCAGCGTTCCAACATGACTATCCGCACGTCAATCGATTGAACCTAATCCCTCTAGTGGTCTTAGCTCTTTAATGTAATGTAAAGCGGAATGTCAACCTGCGACACCCCGCCCCTTCCGATCACGGCCCGACCAGCAGCATCAATGCCCAACAGTTTACGTCATCTCATCTTGTTGTTACATCACTGATACGCGAACACACTGCAATTTTGGCAATAATTCCAGTCTTCTGTTCATAACGCACAACACTGCCATCACGATGTTGCTGCTATGTTGCTGACACGCAGAAATACACAACCACGTGGACTGCGGGTTGGCACTCGGCATGGGAAAACAGAACCGAACTCAGCACTTAAGGCACCCAGGCAGCCGGCAGCAAAACCTGCCTGTCTTGGACGCAGTTCCTGCGATTTCCATAACGTCAAAAACGTCGACACAGAGCCGCGTGGTTCCGCTACTGTAGTTCCGCGAGGGTCCCGCAATCCGGAGACGGCCATCCTACCCAGTGTGCGTAGCGCTGCTTGCAGTGCTCCGGAACTTCGCTGTTTCTAGCGGCTTCGTTTACTAGTTTGATAAAATTAGTGGTAAAAACGTCAATGCAACCGAAATGTTCTGCACGTTTGGACTAGAAGACAAAATTACAGGCGGCCTTCGCTGCCGCTGAAGCTCGATCAACTCAACAACATTTATTAAACAACGTGCACGACGTGTTTGAAAAACGAAACCGAAAGAAGATGAGTCGGAAGGGCGAAAGCTTCCTCCCGTCTGGCTGGAGAAGGAGAAAAACGTCTCGTTCCTCCCTTCTTCTCGTGTCCATTTGGGAGCGTGTCTGTAGAAGGGAGGAAGACGCGCCGTTGCTACCTTTTCCTCCATTTTTTCTTAGAGTGTGCCCCACTTTGCGCATGTGCGTCCACGTGGCAACCGCATCGTCTCTACGGGTGGTAGCATGCGCCACCTAGCCTAGATGCCAATCGGTCAGTATGGTTCGTCCTCGTCGTGTTTTCACACTTCAAAACAACCATGCGGGGTAGTGGTTAGCAGGTCGAAAACAACAAATCATGGTGATAACGAGTGCCAACCAGTATTCATTTATTTTTTCAAAATGTCACACAAAAGTTTAAAAAACAAAAACGAAAAAGGAAAATACTGAACGATATCGTGTCCGTCGAACCTAGCTGCTTCGCAGGTTCGTCGGAGTCGTGCTAAGCGACTACGGCGATTCCGCCGGAGTGCTTCGATAGAATCGATGCACTGTATATTCCACAGAAACCTCTTTCTTACAGATAGCCGGTGGGTTATCATCATATATACAGTAGTAGACTTTCACGCTGAATGAAGAAACGACACCGAAGAGAGCAAATGATGCCTACATTACTCGATGTAAAGCGTTCGAAATTTTAGCCCACTTTACAGAGCCTATACAAAAATACAGGATTCAGTCCAATTTTCATCGCGTACCGTTACTATTATTTATAAGCAGACACTCTAGTTGAAATCTTCTGGCCAGCTAAATAGTTCAGAGGTTTCACAGGGTCCGCCGTTCCCGTACGTTCGACGGCACTTTTTCGACCGGGAACGGCTGCCGGTGAGTGCGACTAGCACATGATCATATATAGCACACAAATAATATCATCCCTAATTCTAACTGACCCCATTTTTGTCGCGTCATCAAGCTTCCAGCTTTTCTCGGCAACCCAACACCACGGCCCACCACCACCGGCTCGATAGGTCGGTAGGTCTAACTAGAATCGAGGGTAGTGCATCCTAGGAGCGGTCCACGTTCGTGCACGCACACACTCGCGTAGTCGAGCGCACGAACGTAAATACGCACACCAACACGGGAATACGATAACAGCACATGGCACACTGCAAGAACGACAGGTTCAGATCCCAGAAATGAGTTTCTCGCACACTCCAACTGGGCCCAACGCCCCCGGCGTCCCGACAACTGGATTCCAGAATGAGGCACTCGCGCGAGTGCTTCTGGGATAGTAATCGTCGTCGGACTGCGCTAGTCGACGCCGGGAATTGAGGTGCATTTATACTCCAACGTCGACAAACCTAATGCTCGCCGACGCAAAACGACGTTCGTCGTCCACCTCACCACGCTGCGAAAGGTGTTGTCAACAGCGTCTATCGTCCGGCGCAGACTAGCCTGCTTCGACGCGCTCGCTCTTTCTACGCACGCTCGTCGTCATGGCAACCAGGGCGATTGCTTTAACATTTCCGGTTCCTCGGTTTGTCGTGCTTCGCTAGGTTTGTCTGCCGTTCGAAGCGAGCTTGGGATCCTTGTTCCTCTTGTATGGATCTGCTGTCGACATGTATTATACATAGGCGCTCAGAGGAAAAAACAAAATAGCAGCCAGGCTCTCGTGGCACCGAATACAGCGCCGGAGAGGACGTACGATGTATGTGTGCAACATCCTCAACAAGCGAAAAGTGCTCGGCGAGTTCTATCACCTTGTACAACAGCTCCCAAAGTCCGACCCGAGTACCACTTTCAATACTTCAGGTAAGGCGACAAGGCACTTCACGCTTATCGCAGCGAATAAACAAACAATTTCGAATTCACTTTACGCGGTTATGTTTTGTAGGATGATCAAGTTTTCGTTTGATGATCTGCTTGGTCTCCTGTACGATCGGCTTGTCCACGCGCCCACACATCGTTATCCGATCTCTCCCGCTGAGCGTCTGGCCGTCACGCTGAGGTATGGAATTAATGTTGATTTAGGAACCTTTCCAAAACGCCATTTCGACAATCAGTATATTATGTATTGCGTGTGGCCGATGAAGCGCTGTTCTACATGGTGTTCCAAAATATAGTTTCGACACTAAAATCGCCGTAAATAAATTAGGACCTCGACGTACCACGTGGAAACTCACATCGAATATGTCGTTTACTGGTCAAATTGACGAATTAAAACGTTAAATCTCAATTCAAAAAAAAAAAAATTGCCCCGTGCTTTTAAATTGGTCAGCTTTTTTATTTTGTATTTATTCGTACTTAGAGTAGAGACTTAATGTTTTAATCTGTAAATGAGACTAGTAAAATACGTATTAGATGTAAGTTTCAACTTGACACGTTGTCGCTGGTATTTGACACTCAAAAATCAACGGCTCTCCGAATCAAGCTTAAACGCACCTTCAATACTTATTTTACTAGTCCCATTTACATCTTAACATTTCAAGTGTCTACTTCAAGCACGAACAGAATAGAAAAAAACGCATCCGTTGGAAAGCATAAGGCATTCCTCTTTATTTTTGCACTTGGAACTGACATTTAAAATATAAACGTGTAAATCTGACCAGTAAAGGACTTATTGGAGGTAAGTTTGTACTTGATACGTCGAGTCCCAGGTTTTTGGACGGCAAGTTGAGAGTTGAAACTTTATTTTGAAGTACCATCTCTATATCTACCATCTGCTCACTAGCAGCAAAAATGATGAGTGACCATAAAGTCAAAATAATCTGCCGAATTCTGCATATCAATAATTATGTTCTCTATCCCTCTACATCAATATTTTATAAGATTGGAGAAAAGACTTTGCGAAGATTACTTTAAAAAAAGTCGTGTCTTTCTACTTTTTTTACATTGTTGCAGTTTGGTTTAAAGCTAAAACCGGAATTATTGCTAGAAAATGAGGATGAACACGCACTTCAGACAGATAGGCGTACACATTTTTTATTCTTCACATTTAATTATTGAAATAGCTGCATGCGCACTTAGCTAGGCTTGCATTTGGGCTGCTAGCATGCACCCTTCGGTTTTCAACACGCAGCTTTGAGAACGCTTACTCAACATTTGCTCTACACACTGGATACCCCAAATGTCCAGGGCCCGTTTTCTCGAACGCGAACCGTGGGTTAAAGTTAACTATTGTCCCTAGAAGGGGGAATTCTAGGTCACGTGACTGGGAGAGCAGGGGCGCCGAGGAGGAGCAGTACCTACAAGCAAAATGGCCGCGACGTCGCTTAATGAGGGCTAATAGTTCTGCTTGGTTCTGCTGAACATTCATTTCGAATCCGGCTGTAATATTAATGACGCACCATCAACCTATTAGCACGTCAAGCAAAGTGGTAGTTCAGAGGGACTTCTAAACTAACCGACGGCAGCATTCCGCGAACGCATCACTCTTCAGCAGTCCGGGATCCAAGACATATGACGGTACATAAGCCTTGCAAGTGTTTTTATGGTGAGTAAAAAAATGTTTTGCGAACAAGTGTTGGTATATATTTATGCTAACACGTTTAATTTGTTACACTATGCACGCCAACTCGTGAGCAGCGATTACTTTGCGGAGAAAGCGGGTTATTTTCGATAAAGTCTTCGTTCCGGGTGAACAGCTGGGACATTGTACTGTTTTTTGTTCGCAGTGCGCCGACAGTATGCCGACAGCATCGAGGTTTCTACATATCCCCGGTGGCCAGCAATTCAACGGTGACGAGAAGCTTAGCTTTAAAGGCTTGTTCACATACCCGTTTTCTAAGTGGCAATGCTTTTCTACTTTGCGCAAATACGCACTCAGAATGGATCCCTGACGTTAATGCTATGCTACGCCACTGTCCATGATACACCCTGCGCGATAGTAAGTCCAAGACAAAAACGATAATGGATCATGTCAACGTTCGCCCTTCAACTCTGCATGCCAGAACGTGCGGCCGCAGTGATCTGGACTGACGATATCTGAATGTTGTTCATAGCTTGTGACCCGAGCTATAGCGCTGGTCCGCATTGATCTGGAGCGTCGTGCACGATTGACAGGCCACTACGAATGCATTCGAGCTAGTGGTCATCACGTGCCCAAGTCGAGTGCACGACGGCAATGCTCGAGCCATCATACGAATGCTCTCAGTGATCTCATACGCGTGTCCGGATAGCTTGATGCCAATGTCAGCTCGTGTCTTGAATGCATGTAACAAAAGTTTTGCGGCATATAGCGTGCTGCGAGAATCCGTGACTCACATTGTATCAGGTATGCTCGTGCAGTTGAGAGCATTGCAATTGAATATCGCTGCATCGCTTTTGGCCGTTCACACTTGCGTTTGAGACGTTTATTGCGTGCGGTGAGAACCGAACGCGTAGTCACAGGCGCATCTAGTGTCCGATGATGCGTGTCCAATTCGGTATCTTGCGCAATAGTACAAGATGCGATTCGCTGCAACGCAGTCACGCTTCAAGGCTGTCGTACGCATACCCGTTGGTCTTTACGTTAGGTTACGAAAAGTCACCCGAAAATTCGTGCTTCGTATTAAGCGTGGCTATCAATTCAAGGAGATAGCCTGGCACGCGATATTCGAGACACGAATGTTTCGGTGACGACGAGCTATGACGGTGAGTTGCCGTGGCAACGAAGGATTCGTCGTAACGTAACGTAATGCCCGTGTCCCACTAGAGCGACATACAGAAACAAAAGACAACGACAAGCCCCAAACCAGAGTCTTTCGCGATTTGAGAGGCTTCGTAGAATAAAGGAGGCTATGCTCAAACACGAGCATCATGCACGCGAGGGTGTCTTTGGCAGGCTTGCAATCGCTCGTGCTTACTTCACGAGCACCGAACGACTACACGCCTGTCAAAGGTGCCATCGCGAGGATGCTGCATGGGTTTGAGGCTTGTCGCTGTCTTTTGTCTCCGTCTGTCGCTCTAGTGGGACACGGGTAGCGCGGTATACGAATCAACCTTGCCGATGTCATCTGCAGAAGTCGCAGAAACGAGAAATAAACAAATACTTAGCAGAAAGTAAGTTGACGAAATCATCATTTCGCTTTTTTTATTTTTCGTTTTTAAAAGTGATATTAGGATTATCTTGCGTCTTACTGCGATATGTAGCAAAACGCAGGTGTGCAGGTGGAGAAACCAAGGTAGCAGACGATTGTCTCCTGTCCGCAAACGTCGATTGAAAATGGACCAAGCGTCAGCATCGGGGGTTTGCGAACAGAGGCAAAAAAGTATAACATTAGACCATACTAGATCGATAACAACCAGTGGAAAAATAGGATAAACAAAATGACTGCCTTGTTTCACCGATAGAAGACGCATCTTACTGCGCAATCAAAAATAATTATTGTTGTTCTATACCCAGCCGTTTATTACAGTACCTAGGTACTTTTTCCTTCCTAGGCACCGTGGTTTACCAAAATGGGTTTACCATCGCTTCGTGAAAACCAGCCCTGGTCTTAGCCCAGTCCGGTCCCTGGAACTTGCAAAACAGTGCAGGATCAGCGACAGCGTTTACGAGATACTGGCGGCAACATAAAAACTCAGATTTTAGGCCACTGACTCGTCTCGAAGGACCACCCTGAAGATTCTCCTATAATAAACGTATCCGTCTTGCAGCTCCATTTTGCAGTCTTGTTTGTGGTTCTCTATTCCTGTTATCTGCGAGGTCAGTAGGGCAAAAATATTGAACCACAGGTATACATCGGTTATAACCAAATTTGTATTTTCGTCACCGGTGGATGTTTTTCGGTTGAAACTAGATAGTTGACGCCCCCCCCCCCTTGTTTGTGATGTTTTTCATAGCATTTTATTTCTAACATTTACAGCAAAACTAAATTGGAACTAAAGTGTGCCTTAATTCATTTTTGGCTTGTCTCGGTGATGAAGTCAAGGCATTTTATTCTTGAGAGAAAAAGGTTGTGACAATGAGATTCAATGATTCGTTCTTGGTAGCAATGTGTCGTTCAGTCATGACCATTATGGTTTTCTCAACTCTATTCTTGTCGCATTTTGAGGTTCCTTTGCGTCACCTGGGACCTTGGACTATGTAGCGATAGGCTATTGTATGCAGAAGTCCACACTTTCTGGCATACTTAAAGGTACGTTGCTTGCCATATGGGAATGTCTCTCGCCATTGGTGATAAAAGAACCTAGTGGAAAGTGATCCGGCAGGATTTTGTGCTAGAATCGGATTTTCCTAATGCGATTGGCTGCATTGATGGCAAACACTTCGCCATCAGATGCCCACCCCATTCCGGTTCCTTGTTTAACAACTATAAGAAATTCCACAGCCTAATCTAACTGGCTGTAGTTGTTGCCCGGTACCGGTTCACGCTGGCGGACATAGGTGCAGTTGGCTACCAGTCTGATTGTTGGGTGTTGAAGGAGTCAAACACTGGAAAAGCGTTGACTGCGAACACTCTCGGCATCCCAGCTGTTCAGCGGCAGGCGCCACCCCTGCGCCTCTTGGGGGATGAGGCTTTCCCACTAAAAAATTAAAAAGACGTTTACAATTCTCTGTAATGCGAAATTTGAGCGCAGCTTTTGAGGAGGAGGAGGGGAGGGTATGAAGTGGAGGGTATGCCCCGCCTCCTCTTTGGTACCCACCCCTTTTCCTCTTTTCCTCCCCTCCCATTTAGTGAGAAATCTTCACTACATTTCCTGTTAAATTTAGCGAACATTTCCCCGTAAATTTAGCGGAGAAATTTCTCTCTTACTTTAGCAGGAAATGTAGCGACACTTTTCCTGCCAAATTTAGCGGGAAATTTAGTGTTCAATTTTCCCGCTAAATTAGCTGGTAAAGTTTCCCCGCTATATTTAGTGGGGAAATCGGCGTCACGTGACCCCAACGCCAATTCAGTTTCCCCGCTAAATTTAACGGGGAAACTGTGACGTCCTTTAATGCTACACGCTCGGTTACGCCGACGGCGACGCCGACGCCAACGCCGACGCCGACGCCGCTCAATCCGTAAACGGGCACCTTGAACGCGATCCAAACCAACGCGTTTTCGTGTACGCGTAGGCCTTGCGTCTCCCGGAAATTGCGTATTTCGTGACGTCGCGCTGATTCCTTGCGCCTTCCGGGCGCGCATAAGAGAGTTGGATGATTTCAACTTTTTCTGAAGGAGTACGAAAAGGTGCTGTGACGTAGCAGGGCGCTCCTCTCCCGGCCAATCGGTGGAGGGCACCAGTTCCGGCTCCGCGTTTCTTTGCCGTCTGGAGCAGATGCTCTCCGTTCACCGGAACGCGCACCGTGTTAACCAACGAGCATGGCTGGGACTCAGAAAGCACCCCGGAAACAGAATAAACGCCACGAAATACGCGATTTCCGGGAAGCGCATAGCCTACGCGCGTACAAAAACGCGTTGGCTTGGATCGCGGTTAAGAGCTGCGCTGTTAAGACTTACCCGATGTGCCCTTTCCCTGGAAGAGGCTCATACAGGCGAAAGAAGGTGTACAACTACAGGCTTTCTCGGGGTAGGCGCACTGTAGGAAATGCCTTCAGTATTCTTGTGGCTCGGTGGCGTACGTTCATGGCCCCGATGGAAGGCACGGCGGAACATTGCGAAAACATGATCAACGCAGGAGTTTGCCTCCACAACATTTAATAGCAGACGACGCCTACTGCCCTTCTGGGCATGGAGACAGTGAGAGCAGGGGCGTGCGAGTTTACGGTGCGTAGCAAACCGAAGTGACAGCTGTTGGAGCCCAGCGCAGCCTGGGTGGGAACAGCAGCCCTACTGCTCTGGACATTAGGGTTTGCAATGGCTCCCTTCGATGGCAGGGTGATGTTGTATCTAGAGAGTGATCTTGGTTCCCTGAAAAAGTATCTGTTCATGCGTCTATCTTTGGATCATATTTTTGTTTTGTCTTCCACAAGTCTAAATTTTTCCTTCGTACTTTGGAAGTGTTGAAGGCGTAGTGCATTGCGCTCAATTAAGTAGTCAAAAGCATCGTTTCTGATATATTTCATGATGAAAAAGTTTATTAGAGCTATTATGGGCTGTCTATAAATCTCGGGCATCAGTGGTTGAGTGGGGATTATATATGTGAATATAAAATGAAAATCTTTTTGCAGAAGGCTTTTTTGTTAGGTGTTGACTTCCTTATATTTTAAGGCCCGAAATATACAATCGGACAATGACCTTTGGGAAGCATCAAGGATATGTGTAAATTGGTCTGCTCTATCTAGTGTTCCCAGGGTATTAGTATTGTTTGTTTGTCTAACTGTTCATTTTAGTGTGTGTTTCTATCCGACTTGTTGGACCTTGTATACTGCCTACGCCGTGTTCTCTTTGACGACTCGTGCAATAAAGTATGTACATATTATAAGCTACTTTTCAATCCCACTGTTTTCTCTTTGTGACGATAACTTGGTGATTATTACTGGTACGCTATTGACTGGTGCATTTATTGTGGCACAACCCTGGATAGTACATACGACAATCTGAAAATGCAGGCATGCTTGTGTATGATACCCTTTAATGACTCAAACAACGTATGCCCCGCGTGTGAAAAGGAGGTGATCTACAGCATTCCATTCACATGCGGGCGTTGCTACATCGGGCAAACAGGGCCTTGCATCAATGAAGGAGCAGAAGACAAAGCGAGAAGAAAAGCTACTCATAGATGCTTTTTTTATTAAAATATTGTGTAGTCCCTCGGTTGGTCTACTTTCTTCCATCTCTCCTTTTTATGTTCAGCTGGCAAAAAAAAAGTGTACACAAGGGAGGTCGCGTGGGGATGGCAAGATGGGGGCTCAGTGATTTGGTTGACAATATTTCGAAGTTATATAACTTCCAAAATATAGTTTTGCCTATCATAATTTTCTACTCGCATTCTATTGCAGGCACTTCTTGCATTAGCACAGAGATTCACCCAGACTGCTTTACAAAGATTGCTTTCCTCCATGCTTCATGAAGCTTGGAGGAAAGCTCCATGAAGCTCCATGGAGCTTCATGAAGCTTTCTTTGTTAACGGGACAGGATTGTATGAAAAGATTGGTGCTTCAAATATTTAGTCTATTCACCAGGTCTGTTTAATTCGCCTGAACTGACTGAACTAGTTCATGCTGTGCAGGTACTGGCGCATCCGAGTTAACCAAGAGTTGCATGGCCGCTGCACTGATATGTTCCATTAATTGCAGAGCTGCTCGAGTTTAGCACCAGTTCCGCAAAATCTTGCACCTGCTCTGGTCAGTTCAGCGTTGGGGCAGCAGCAGACGACTCTCTTTGTCAACATGTATGCTCGAACAGACCTATTGACACGCACCTCCGACGTCATACCAGGGAGGTGGAGCTGGCTACGGAACGAAGCACGTGCAAGTACTTCGCTCTTCAAAACATGCGCGCTTGTTTATAAACAATGAGTTCGTGTATAGCAGGATGTGTATATTTTTAACAAGACTTAACTAAATATATGCACTTTCAGAGGCACAGTGGTCGAGAAGACATTTTATTGTGTCTCATGATTGCACTCATACTCAAACATCATCTCCTCTACTGCAGCTCAAAACCGGGCACTCTTTCTTTCGTTCAGTGGTCTAGAGACTGTGGCACTGAATAGGTTAAAGCTTCGCTTTGCGTCATTTTGCAGCTAAGGTGCTTTAACAGCTTCTGCTCTACTGGGTCTCTATCTGTCGTTCTCTTGGAACGCATGGTTCCCTGCTCCAAAGGGCACCTTGGAGGCTGGCCGGACGACCCTGTGGATGCGCTTGAAATGTGCCCCTTGAGGAAGACGGTGTGTCGTGGTCAGCAACACCAGGGCCATCCTGCTATTCGACTTCATGGCCCTGGAGGTCGCAGGGAATGGAAGAGTCCTCCGAAGAGGAATCAACCATTGACCTCAGGACAGATTCCTTTGTAGTATCCACAGGCGGTGCCTGTACATTGCATGCCACAGCCCTGCAAGTTGAAATAACTTACATGACAGATATTTAAATATTGCCTTCACCAAAACTTAATATAGCTTTCATTTAAAAAAAAAAAACAATAAAACGTGTGCGAAGTATTTGCTACGAGCACTGAGGCTAAGAAGGAACTGCCAACTATGCTCGTGCATTGGGCTTGTAACATCACCGAGCGTAGGGCACCGCAGTGCTTTGACACAAATGCATTTACAATAAGGCGGTTTCATGAAACGTTTTACTTCCGGTGCGTGTTAGCGCCCTCTGCTGCCGTGCTGGTGTCCGCCATTGTATGCGCCTCTGCCGTTTGCAAACTTATTGGCTTTGTTTGTGGTTCTGGACACCATCTCAGAGATACGGCGAGTGGCTCCGTTGACTACGGAACTCAAGAAGTACAATCGAGGATATATTTTGGTCCTGTAACCTCTCATTGCATTTTTTTGTGTTGTATGTGGTCTCCACTGTCAAGTGGCGTGCCGGTTTGTCTTAGCTTTGAGTAAAAGCACTGTGGTTGAAATTCGGGTACCAGTCGATGCTCTTTGACGAGATGCGGGAAGAGCTCACAGGTAAAAAAGCTATGGCCTGCAAGTAAACAGGGTTCAACACGACACTGGAAAGGCAAGCTACCCAGAACAGACCTCTATATATGTTGGACGAGGTTTGAAAATAAGATACTCTTGAGTAAACAAAGAATGTTCTTATCCAAATAAGGAAAGAGCTAAAGTAGAAGCTTGGGCTAGTTGGTACGACATACTTCAGAAGATGAAAACAAAGCAAAAAATGACGGACCGGATGAAGATGGACAAAGACGGAGCGGAGTGCTCAGTCTTTGTCTGCACTCATCGGGGCCGTCGTTGTTTCAGCTGTTTTTATCTTCTGAAATAAGAAAAGAGGGAAAGAAAAAAATGAGGAAAGTGGGAAGACAAGGCAAAGAAACACAGGCTTTGTGGCCGATGGATATGACGACCATTGAAATGTACGGACACAGAAGTTTCATGTTACGTGCACCCTGGTGCATGTCGGTTCCCTGTTCTGGACAACATTAAATGTGGATTATACTGATTTGTTTCATGTACGGTTAAACGTATAGAACAGATGCGTCGAGAAAATGCTCAACGTTTCGTAAACTGCACGCCACCACGACATGGCCCATTTTTTTACATTTCGTGCCACTGCTAGTCAAGCTACCTTTTTTTTAATTTCCAATTCCACTTACCTAACAAGTGCAACGACAGACTTCACGTCTAAGTACAGGCAAAAGCTCACAGTTTATGAACCAAGTCGAAATCTTAAATTTGGAGGACACTGTAGGTGGTGTATAAAAACAAAGACTGACTGGCATTATTGAGACCGTATCTTCCTAATTGGGCCTTCTGAATGTTGTGTACGCAGCTAGCGTGCTGCCTAATTAGCTTCATAGATTTTTAAAGTCGCGGTCCGTGCTTCGTCTAAATGAAAAGTTTGCCAAAAAAAATTCACACTGACTACAGATATAGAGCTGTAAAAATTGTTTATATACTTTCTGATCCGCATATGGTCTTTGTAGAAAGCCATATCGTTTCCATGAACGCCCACTGCTTTTTGCAGACAACCGCTGGTGACTCCGAGGGCTTATGAAAATATTTATCTCTCAGGCGCTTCCAGGCTTTTTGTGCCTCCTCACCTGAACTAAATATGGGAACTTGAGTTCTTCTGTATACTGACTCAATGCAAAGTTTAAATGCTGAACTAGCTTCCACAGCTTTCTGTCTAAATACTGCTGCACGTGCAAACAATGTTTATACACCATATACCTAATCGTCAAAGCTTTGATAAAAAGCAGTGAGCACACTCAATTTAGCTAAACCATACTTATCCTGCTGCCTCCGGAGATAGAACTCTCCGAAATAACATGGTCGGCTGCACCCAAGCTTACTGGTGCGAAAACAGTGATGAAGCAGAGTACTATCTCCTCTAGAGCGAAATATTGTACATTTTGCCGAGTGATAGCACGTACGGATGGGGTAGGGTAGCGTAGCTATGCCTTCTATGCGCTGCCGGAGTATTTTCGACGGAGCGGTGTACACTAAACATTAAGGAAGGGGATATTTGACCGGCAGCCGGCACAACGACCCCGGAAAAAGATTGCCTGGCAGTTTCGGACTGCACTTGCATCACTGGGGAGCGCGTTAAACCACCCGCCCCACCTGCGTTCACGCTGCTTCTCGGGGTGCAGTGGGTGACAGCAGCTACGCGCTGTCACCCACTGCACCCCCAGAAAGGAAGTCCCATACCATTTAGTTCAACGACGGTTCGTCCACAACATTTCTCTTATTTTCACGAATAATTGTAAAAAAGAAATATGTAAATATTGTTAAATGTTTCACACACAAAAAACAAAGAAAACCAGTATATCCTCTCTCTGGATCGAACCTGGGTCCGCTTCGTGTGAAGTGGACACCTTTCCACTGAGATACTCTATTTTTTTCTTTATTCCCACGGGGCAAATCTACAGCTTTAGATAGTCGTTGTGGTAATTCATTTTATACGAGACCCAATAGGGGGCAACGGCCGGTAATTTTGTAGCGTTAGCTACACTGGCCGAGGTTGAGCAGTTTCGCGTGGCTCTCATAATGAGCCGTAGTCCGTGCTGCGCAAGCGCGAGGAGCAGTGACGTCACACGGCGCACAGCTGGCGGGGCGGAGCCGCGGTCGCCGCGGGTAAAGTTCACTTTACCGCGGGCTCCGCTGACACCGCGCGCGCCTTGCCAATCTCCGCAAGCGCGAGGAGCAGTGACGTCACACGGCGCACAGCTGGCGTGGAGCCGCACGCCAGTAAGCCAGTAGACCGCCAGTAGCCGGCGAGGCGCCGTGGCTCTACCGCCACCGCGCGCCTCGCCGGTCTTCGCATTCCAGAGGAGTGACGTCATAGCCGCGGCAGACGCGCTGGCGCCGCTGCGTGCCCAGTTGTGTGCCTCCGTTGCGCAGTAGCCAAGTCTGACGCTGCACCGGAGCTGCTTGATAGCGCCTCTCATTTTGTGCGCATAAGCTCACGCTACGTATATCCTGGCTTAGCCGAGCTAAGCCACCGCAATTTTTTTCCCGGGTTGGGCCGGGTGCCGGCAGAATATCCACTTCCAGACATTAAACAGAGGTGAGCCCTGTGAGCCGACGACTTTTTCCTAGCAGCGGCGCAGAGACATAGCTGCTAGGTTACCGGAAGCGAAAGCTGTCTTGAAGCTGCGTGTTGCTTTCGATAGTTCGAAATCCAGAAATGAGATAGCGAGGGCACGGCGCTTTGGAGAGTTTTTTTCCAAAGCGCCTTGTTTTCGCGGTTCTCACGCGGATCTTGATGATGCTGTACTTTCGAAGTAGACTAAGAGTACTGACAACTTCACTGGCGTAAGCGAGGATATAATTCGATTCATTTCGTTGAGGTCTAGCTGTGCAGGAGACATGGAGTAGCAAAGTGTCAACTTATCGCTCGTCATGCCGCAGATTGTGGCGACGGCCGCCCATGCGTTCTCCTTCCTGAGCTTGTCTCGGTAATCAATGCAGCCGAGATCGTAAAGGCTCCTGCCACTTCTGACTGCCTTAATGAGAAACCTGTTATATCTCATGTGTTAAATAAAAAAAAAACATGTTATATCTCGTATGGTACAGGATGAAAAGTACTTCATTTTTTAATTTAGTTTTCACTTTTCACTCAGAATTCTTCCTTAATGAGACGCTCAGCATCGCGTGTTGGCAAGTCAATTTCGCTGCCGCTGTGGCTACCGCCGTGCGCCATTTTAATTTCTTCCGACCCAACGCTCGCGCAAAATGCTCTGGGTAGCGACCGTCGCCAGCCGACGCCGAGATTCGAGCAGGGCCTACTTCGGCGAAAGCTTCGCCGACGGTCGCCGCAGGCCCGCTATACGTTACGCTACGTTCGACTGGCGTCGCAGTATAGACTCTCCTTTCGCAGCAACGTAACGCAACGCGGTCAGGCGCGTGCGCCCGTCGACATTACGTTGGTGTATAAACGCACCTGAAAGCACGCTCGAATACGTCGTGAGCTACGCCGACTCGCGCTGGGCTACGCTGCGCCACGTCGCATTGCACATGACGACGGGGTGCAAAACCCCTTTCGGTGCCGGCGTCGGCCGACACGATCGAGCGCGTGCACTCGTCGACGTTACGTCGGAGTGTAAACAGCCCTTTAGTCGTTCTTCGGCGTTCGTATCCTTTGATGCTGCAATGTTATCGGCAGTGGAGCGATGAAAAGAAAGCTTGCGAATAGCCACACGCCGTGCGAGTCTTAAGCTCTGAGGGACCATAGCTTGCACACTAGAAGGTGTCCCTTCAAAAAAACTATACAGTATATATAGAAAAATATATATATATATATATATATCGAAAAATGAATTAGGCATTGCCGAACGCTCGTTTTCCACCGAAACATTCATGTGATTTTATTTTTATAATTTTTATTGGGAAAATGGCGGCCGACGGAGCTCTCGAATAAGTGAAGGTGAATTGCGCGAGTTACCAAACACAAACTCCATTTTTTACATTAAATTTTTCAAAAACATCTTCTATCCCCTTTTATTGAGATATCGGTTAGTTCTGAAACTTGTGCACCTGGTTAGGACCGTTCGCGCTACATTTACGCGAAAAATTAGTGTTAGGCGAGGCGTAATTTATTTTTGAGATAAAAAAAAACCATGTAGCTTTTCGGATTTTTTGTGTGTACACCTTACCTTGTACTTGGCATTTTAGTATTTTCACTAATTGGCCGCTCTCATAAATTCTGCAAAGAACTCTTCTTCTGATATGAACAGATCATACATATGAGAACACATTTTAAACAATTCATTGCAACGTTAAAAAATATATCGTCTGACTTACAAGTGACCATGACAACACAAACTCAACTAGACAGGTATCAGCATGCAGATACCAAAGCCTCTGCTAACTTTAATCTGATCAGAGCGACATAGAGGGAACGAAAATAATTTACCACAAATTGAAGACAACACCCAGACCTTCCAAAAACCGAGGAAACAGGAGGGGAACTAATGGAATGACACACTTATTAAAGCAAAATGTCTACATGTTCTGTTGACAGAGTCAATAAAAAAAAGGAAGAAGCACCTTTACGAAACATTTAGAGAACCAACAAGAAGCGAATGTAAATTGAACGCCAAAACCCTTTCCAAGAAGAGTCATAAATCCGAGTAAGGCTTCGATTCCATATAAACTACTGGCACGGGCTCAAGAAGCCTACATTAAACAAAAAAAACTTCCAGTGAGTCTACTTTCCCGCTACGCAGTCCGGAGATCCAATTGCTCCGATATACGGAGAGTGCTCCGCGAATGATGAGGCTGAAAATACCGCGTGGCGACGAATTCGGGCGAAGCCTTTGAAGTGACCGCATAAGTCGGCTTGGTAGAGCATCGCGCTATGATTTGCCGCAGAGGCGCCCGCAGGTGGTGCACGAATCGCAGCAAAACATGAAAGAACAACCTTACTTTAGTAAAGAATAAAGAAAAAGAAAACACGTTAATCGATTTGTTTTACCTACGGCATATCCGTCTGCTATCCATGCATCCTCTGACTGGCGCAAGAACCGACATATGGCGGCAGTGATCCCTGTAAAACCGATGGTTCGTGTTTACTCGACGAACCTTCGGTTTTATTTGTTTTGTGTCCAGTTAATTTGTTTCATTGCGAGCGAAAAAGAAATCATGCACCGACCATTATAGCACTGAAAAATAGTGCGCCGTTTATGATTCCCAAAACGTCGTTTTATTCCGGCGCGATGCCTATACATAAAGTAAAATGTACCTAAAGTACAAATAATATGTACAAGCAGCATTACACTGTAACGTAAAGCATTTATGCCACCTAAATAAATAATAGTTATTTCCTTCTTACAGGATAAAAGAAAAACTGCTGTTGGTTTCTATCTCGGCATATGTTGATCGTTTATAAACTTCTGTGAAACTATAACTATTGTGCCTGGAACGCGTCTCCTCCGACTGGTGTGCTTACCGCTTCCAAAAAAAAAAAAAAGGTCCCTCGATTTCCGCCTGATGACGTCATACAAGTGTCATGCTGTCGCCGGCAGCGATCCTGGCGGTGTTCCAGCAGCGGTGGTGGATGTAGCCGACGCCTGTTCTGCTGCAGGTCGCTCTCTTGTGTGACAGTCCACGGAAGCTTCAGCAGGCAGATGTTGGGACTCCATGACCACAGCATAGAGATCGTACATACTAACTCTAGAGGAAAAGGTCCGCCATTTTCCCATGCATTCTGGCTGCCGCAAGCGGCGGAGCATGCAGGCAGACCCTCGGGGTCCTATATCATCAGAGCATTTCATGAACTTCAACAATCCGCGAACTTACCGGTGGAAAGATATTCGCGTTCCTTTCGAAGCTTTCTTTTTGCATAGCGCGCAGATGTACGGCCTCGCGGCCTCGCGTCAACGGTAAACTAAACCAGATACCCGACTTCGCAGGTGCGGCGCGGCCGAGGAATACGAAACCGCGCCACCACCAGATTTCCGAGATTTTGACAGAAGGGAAGCTAATGTAGCGTAATGAGTAGATTGCTTTTTATAAGTGTTAGAATAGCTCAGAATTTAGTTTACAACGTTAAATTATCACTGTTTATATTGCTGAAAGTTTTCAGTCTTCGCGATTACCATGGCAACGTTGCTTTCTTTCTCTCGTGTTCTGTCGCTCTCTTTCGCGATCTTTCACTCGGGACCCCGGGTGTCGGCGCACGGGATTTGCCACTCCTCCTCACCCACCTTTACCCCCTGGACCACAGCGACACTCGCGTTCGCTCGTGTTCTTTGCCAGATTGTTCTACGACTAACAGCCGGGATCGCGACGACTGACATCATGACGCTCCGGCTTCTGTGACGTCCTTTGTTGCCACTTCGGGACCAGTTTTGATGTATAGGCAGCATAAGGACTCTAAGCGCACCAGTCGGAGACGGGTTATTGGCACCGCTCTATAACATTGGGAGACGGGCTGGTAGGCGCTCTCGCGTACCGGTTCTAACCTTTCTGCACAGCCTTACTCGCCAGTCAGGATCATATTTCTGTCTTGCAATAAAAAATTATTAATAATTTCAATAATATTAATAATAATAATTATAATAATATTATTATTATTGTGATTCTAAATTTTTAGTAAGCGTTGTATAATATCGTTAGGGGAACGAATTCTCAAATATATTTGTGCATTAGAAACTCGAACACAAAACGCAGCCTATGCGTAAGGTTTGCAACTTAAAAAAAAAAAAACCTAAAAAGAAAAAGCTTTTTTTTTTAACAGTCTGGTTAGGACACGCGTGTCGATAAATAAATTTTACGCGAAATATATACATTTTTTTAGAGCAATATTGACGGCGAGAGACTTATTTGAAATTCTGCGCGCAAAGTACATGACGTCACGGAACGGTCACTCGCTCAACAAGATGGTAATTCGCTCTTTCCACCTCAACGTGAAGGCGAAGCAGATCCACCTCTCCTCTACGCGCCCGAAATGCCGAGAGAGAAAACAGGTGGAAAGGAGGTGACTACCGACTAAATCGCGTCTCGCAGTGTCAATATTGCTCTATCGTATTTTTTTTTTTCGCGCAAAATTAATTTTTCTGACACGCGTGTTCCATTTAAACCGTTTAGAAAACTTTTTTTTTTCATTTTCAGAGGCCATTTAGGGGTGTAAAAATAGAATTCCAGTGACATGCACCCGTCGATATACCCTGTGTATATTTATATATCGTCGAGATGGCATCCACAAGGAATCAGCTTGCTTTTATCATCTAGAGTCTAGGCTGTTTTCCCTTATTCAATCTCACTCGCCGCTTATGCGTCTTCCTTTAGGTTTTTATGTGGCGTAAAAAAAGAACCAAGGCATTATATATACATCTATTTTTGTTATTAAGATCCCCCCCCCCTCCTTTCTTTTTTTCTTCTCTGTTTGTTTTTATATCACTTATACGCGTCGAGGTCAGGTTATCGGTCTCGCGCTGGTAATGAAAGTGCGCGGATACGCTTGAACGCCTCAGGGCGACACTTGTACGTGCCGTGGGAGCCAACAGTTTTATATCAGTTGTAGCGGAGACACTGCCTGAATTAAGTGCTGTGTCCACAACTGGAGGCATTTGGGGCAGCACGACTCATTACTGTATGTAAGGATGGAATTCAGGCGAGCTGGTAAAATTAAACATCCTGCAAATTAACCTCGCCATTCGGTTGGAAACGACAAAAAGAGAATACTTTTGATTGCTGGTTGCAAACATGTATATAAATACTCGGCATGTGGTGCACATTCGACTCTCAGAAAAGAATGTCCGAGTGAGTTCCAGATTCCTGTGGGAGAGTTTACTGCTCAGATAAAGAGACACTGAACTCGAGAAAAAGTTTCATTCGTTGACTGCTTAGATAGGACACGTATGACATAAAATAAACTTCCCCCGAAATAAAATGCTTTAGCGCAATGTTCATCTTAGGAGACACGTTTTGGTTTAGCAGCAATTGTGATACTTCGGCACGTCGACCCGGAATACAAGCGTGTTTCGGAATCGCTCCTGGGGTCTGACTTTTATCACCGCAGGAGCAGAGAGCAAGACCTAATTTGCCTCTCGCCGAGCGAGCGAAATTAGCGTTCGTGGACTGTTCGTCTAACAAGGCTAGCGGCGAACGCGGTTTGTCTGCTACGAAGCTGTATTTGCAGACGGAAATAAAACAAAAAAACACCGTAAGTCGTTCGATAAGAAACCGGAAAAATATTTATCGTCCGCTATAAAACGAGCGCCGCGGCAAAGTGCGATCGGACGCAGGCTTGAATCGTGATCTTCTATTATTTCGCCTCGAAAGCCATTGACACCTCGAGACGTAATTGCGAATCCGCAGTTGCTCTGCTGACTACACCGAAGCAAATATCGACCGCTGGATGAACGAGTACTAAGGGCAAGCACATCAGAGGTAGCGAGACCCTTCTCGCTATTTATCTGTTGTCGAATGGTTTCTCAGCAAAATATTGCCCGATTGTAAACTCGCGAACGGGTCACAAAAGTCTGATATGTTAATTACGCTTAAGCTCGCGCGTCACGTCCAATCAGCAGTCAAATACGCTCTCGCTCCTACCAGACGGATGCCACAAGACGAGCTTCCATCATCCCCCCCTCCCCAGTAAATGAATATGTAAGGATAATAGAGATATAAATAAATAAATAAATAAATATACCCGCACTATTTATGCCATGAGAAACATTGTGAGTGAGGGGCAGTTCTGAAACATGCTTGTATTTCGGCACACCGTGCCGAAATAGAAGCACCGAGACATGTACGTTACCCCCAAAAAGTAACTAAATACGTGACTCGTTACCGATTCTCAAAAGGAACGCGTTACTTTACCTCAAATGTAACTAGTTACTTATCTCGTTACTTTGACGGCCAAATGCACTACTGATTTTGTTTTGTGGTTTATTATATGCTGCCTCTCCACGTTTTCATCTGTCATATTTCCCCGCTTCCTTGTAAATACATCTCCAGCGACGCTGGAGAGTCGTTCTACTGACGCGCTCGAAGGAATGGCAGTGTTCTGCTTCAGGAAGAGCTGGTGAATCTGGGGTTCGCCCCTATCCTTCGGTCTTTCTGCTTCTACAGTTCCAAGTTGACAATGGGATCTGTATCTTCCCGTCTTGGCAACCTCCGGGTTTCCATTCGGTCTGTACAGTATTTAGAAGGTTAAACCAACGAGCTTTGTTGTGTTCGCTGTGCGAAGGACATTCCCAGCAGTAGAATTCGACTGACGTGTTCAGCTATAGACGTTTTCTAAACTGTAATACTCTCTAGTTGTTTTTCAAGTTGTCAGCTGCCTTTGTCGCAATAGACGCGTTCTCAGGTTAGAAATACTACTAGGCCGTTGAAATAGTGCTGTACACGTTAATCCTCAAAAGTAACGAAATGCCGTTACTCGTTACTTGGTCTCAAAAGTAACTAAGTGAGTTACTCGTTTCTTTTCTAAAGAAACGTAACTAAATATGCTACTCGTTACCGAAAATTTAACAAGGTAGAAGTGACTCGTTAATTACAGCGTATTAGGTACATATCTGGAATCGCCTAGAGAAACATTTTGACAGTGCTTTTTTTCTTCCGAATTTGCTTTTATTTTGTAAAATAAGTGTTCTACTTGAGTACAATATAAACTCTTTTTTTAATTCAGTGTTTTGTTTTAAGACGACGCGCTTGTATTTGACCAGTTCCACCTCATTTGCGCGGCAAAGCTACGCGAGTAGCTTGCGTTGAGGTAGGGGCGGATCCAGAACTCCGTTTTGGGGGGGGGGGGCGGGGCGGAAGTTTCTTAACGATACTATTCTCCCATTCTTTCTTAGTGCAAGGGGGTCCACCCATGTCAAGTTGCCCCCCGAGAAGGGGGAGCGAGGGGGTCGACTTTGTTTGGGGGCGGAGGGGGGGGCGGCCACTCCCGTCGCCCCCTTGGATCCGCCACTGCGTTGAGATCATATCAGCGGCCATTCTGGTGGTCTTGCTGCTGAGGTTCCGGGCACGAACAAGCAGGAATGACCTCAAGCATGATGCCCTGTCGTCACGTGGAATTCACGTATAGATACTTTCCATGTCACCATGAAACGTGGATGACAGACATATTTAAGCTGAGAATGTCCAACGCTCGGTTGAGGATACAAATGCCTCGATTATCTTTTTGCGACAAACTGCTTTAGCATTGACACTCTTACACTGTAAAAAATGTGTGTGAAATTACAAGCATTTTTACAGACATTTTTTGTTATGATACAGAAAATATCTGTTAGTGGTCTTTAACCGAAACCTATTTAAGAAAAAAACATACATTTTCTGTTTTTACTTTTTTGGATAATTAGGTATTTCTTAAGTTCACAAAAAGCGGTTCTGAAAATGTATTTAACGCATGAATATTTTGTTTGTGTATTTAAAGAATAAAACTATATTTATGTGTAATTTTAGTGCAAAGATTAACGCGCGCAGTGTCTTCTTCGGTCTTAATTTTGGTGCGGAGCTTGTTTTTCAAGATGGATGCCGGGTAGCGGTTGTTGTGAACGTTGGTTTTCCAGTTTGGATCATTTCTGACGTAAGCTGCACTCGTCATTGTTGTGATCGCCCGGCTGTACGTGCGTAGCTCGTTAACTTTCCAATTCAGTAGCGGGTTCCAGTTCAGTGGCAGTGTAGTAATTGGCTTTTACTAGATTGTTGCGTCGTCACGGACGCTATTTGTGCTGTTATAAGCGCCTGCCCGAGCCCGAACTCTCGCCTCTTTCGCCGTTCGTGTTCTTCAGTTTTGATGTTCTGCTCCACGATTCATTAAACCTACAAAGTCAATCACCTCTGCCTCGTCTCTCATCAGGGCACCCCATTGCCCGGCCGTTTTACCGGCCCTTCCTAGATGTCTCCTGCCGCCAAGTAGCAGATTAATCGTCGAACCACCAACATCGTCGCCTCTCCATCAGAGAATCACAACATTTTTGTGCGTTAGCTACCATCATTTCGTCTTGTCAGCAGAAAACTGAAAGATTTAAAATAATTTGATAGGGGTGTATATGTTCTTCGAATGCACTATATATATATATATATATATATATATATATATATATATATATATATATATATATATATACAGGGTGTTTCACGAAAGGTGGACAAATTCGATATTGCGAAAACTACGTGTCGCAACAAAAAAAAAAAAGTTTGCGTCTTTTTGGTTTTGGGCCAGGGGCCTATTTACGAAAATTATTAAAGTCCGAGATAATTAAATTGTTAATTATTTTTGCGTAATTAACTTTTTTAATATTGTGTTTATGGGCATATTTTCAATTAGAAAATTGCTCCAGCGTCATCGAAAAGCACTAAATCAAGAAATTGCAGAACGATAGAAGGCGTGCACGGGAAGCATTTTACGGCGTTCTGAAAAACCGTACAAATTCGACAGGTTTTTAAGTTTCGGTGTGTTATCGGAGCGCACCTGGGACCCGTCAGCACCGCGCCCCGTGGAGAGATAGTGCATCCAACCTCTGCTGCGCTGTCATCCCGCGACGCAGCAGAGGCTGGTTGCACTATCTCTCCACGGGGCGCGGTGCTGCCGGGACAGGTGCGCTCCGATAACAAACCGAAACTAAAAACCCGTCGAATTTGCACGGTTTTCAGAAAGCCGTAAAATGCTTCCCGTGCCTTCTATCGTTCGGCAATTTGTTGATTCAGTGTTTTTACGATGCTGAGCAATTTTCTAATTGAAACCATGCCCTTAAAACCCAACAATAAAAAAGTTAATTACGCAAAAATAATTAACAATATAATTATCTCGGACTTTAATAATTTTCCTAAAAAGGTCCGTGGCCCAGGATTAAAACGACACAAGCCTGTTTTTGGTGCGACGCGTAGTTTTCGCAATATCGAATTTGTCCACCTTTCGTGAAACACCCTGATTATATATATATATATATATATATATATATATATATATATATATATATATATTTCTGCTATGCTAGTTCTTTTTTTGACAATCTAATTGTATTCCAATACGTGTTTTTATATAACTGCTTGATATTTAATTTAGGGGCTTTTAAAGTGGGGCGAGTAGGGCGACTCATCGGTCACGCGGGAAAGCGTGCCGCCAGCGTTTCCCCGCTACAATTAAGTCTCAAGCACTGAATTTAAGGTAAAAAATAACGAATTGAACAACACAAGACTAAGAATTATGTTACCTTTTCGCCGATTACTGACTTGAAATGCAGATATTGTTGTAACTTCTGCTGCTATTACAAGCGCGAAACGACAGGGGTTTCCCAGGATTCTAATCAAGGGGGGTGTCCCAATGGCTCGGGGGGGGGGGGGAGGAAAGGCGATGCGAGGTGAGGCTAGATAAAATATAAAACTGTTTCTTTTTTAGTCCACTAGCTAAATTACAGACGTCTATTAACCAAATGCTCCTATACCCGTAATATATGTTTCCCTTTCTCTATATATACACCTGAGGGTGGTGTTTTCTACTTAATCTGAAAAAAAGAATTTTATTTTTCCTTTTTTTTTAGATTAAAGGGAAAACTAGGGAGGTCTATACCCCCCCCCCCCCCCCCAGGGGGGGTCTGGGGAAATCCCTGCGAAACGAGGATGTGGCAACATGGCTTGAGTAAGCTTATCACTGCGTGAATCTGAAACCGAAACTGATCAAGAGCACGCTGTGCGATGTTACTTTAGCCGATTACGTTCATATCATATTTCCCTTCAAAGCGCTAGATTAAGAGAGGTGTCTAGCCTGCCAATTTAAATGCACAGAGGACTTGTATACCAATAATAATTGCAAATACTCTTTGTGTTCATCCAGTAAACAGCGGCACTCACTTGCCGAATGGTTCTCAGAAAATGGTAGGTCATATATACGAATCGGGTCGGTAGGCCGGTTAGAGTAGAGAGTCGCGGAGGTGTCGTGTTGGAGTTGTTTGTGCCTTGTTGTACCGCTGATATGTATGTGCCTGCAAAAGTGTTCGGTATTGGTTGGTTGATGTTTGTGCTTTGTGTGTGCTGGTGTATATGAGCAATTGATATGAGTGGTTGTCCCGTAAAATCTGTTATTTTACAGAAAAAGTATGTTAAATAACAGAAAAATTAAAAACAGAAAACAGAGCTTTACAGAAATTTTCTGGCAGGCCAGCTGCCAGACAATTTCTGTTTTTCTACATAACTTTTTTTAACAGTGTAGGAATGAAATAATGCGACTCTGATTATGTCATGATCGCTATTGTTCCTACTGATTATTTATTATTATTGAGGTTTTTCTCCCCCTCTCATTCCGCTCGATGCAGGTTCGCCTGAGCGCATGGTTAGCCCATTGTTCTTGGGCTAGCCTCTGTGATTTTCAATCTTGCTTTCTTTTTCTTATGAGTAAGGTAAGAATAGGAACTAAACGGCACATTTTACTAATTTTTTTCGCTCCGACATGCAGAGGAGCTTAATATGAAGTAATGTAGCTCAGTGGGAAAGCCGTGCAATTCTGCGTTTACGAACTAGTGTTCTTTGCGACTACGCCATACCTGTACCTGAAAATGTTGAAGCTTAAAGGTAGACCTTGAATAGAGTCATCTGGGAAGCATCAGAAGGTAGTCGATGCGTTGCTTTCCAAGTTTTTTTCTTTTTTCATAAAATGTCGGTTGCAAGCTCTAAAGAAGCTGTCTCTTAGGGCAGGGATCGGCAACCCATGACCCGCGGGGCAGTTTTCATGCTGCCCCCGGCACGAAACCCAAAAAGGACCTCCCCCTCTCTCCAGCTTCCTCACAGACCCAAGAACCATACGAGACAATTAGGACCACATCTGGGGTTAAACAGGGACAAGGAGCGCGTTTTATTAGCATTGTCCGGCATCCCCATACTTGGTCAGAGAACGCCTGCACTGCCTTCTGTCTTTTTTTTTTCACTGCCCTGCCCTCCCCGTCTTCACGACATGCCATCCGGCCCCCCTCCGTGTCGGCTTCGTGACGACTCGGCCCGTCGCTGCAAAAACTGCCGACCCCTGTCTTAGGGGAACTTCGATTGCTGATCCGAAGCTTTCAGAGGCTTGTTTTCAAGTTAACCGAATGCGTTGATGCGCATTCGGTTAACTTGAATACCCCAGGGAAGTACGTCTATATAAAAATAAAGTAAACATGGACCAATCTATTAAATTTGTAATGTATTCAGACGATACAACATTTTTTTATGCTGCTGATAATGTGTAAGAGCTCGTGTCAAAAATTAATTTAGTATTAGATAAAATATCATCATGGACCGACAGGAACGCTTTAAAAATAAATACTAGCAAAACTAAAGCTGTTATATTTCGGACAAAACATAAAACTATTCCATCAATATGGAGGATAGCCTTAAACACAACTGACATCGATTTGGTGAATCATTTTAAAACACTTGGTGTAGTGTTTTCTCATAATATGACCTGGGACCATCATATTGTTTATCCAAATAAACAGCTATCTAAGTTTGTAGGGCTGATATTCCCGCACCGGTATATACTTCCAACATCAATGAAACTCTTGTTATATAAATTGTTATTTTATTCTCATTTAAATTACTGTTCCTCAGTCTGGAGTACAACTACAATAACAAACTTGGAGAAATCACACTTAATTTAAAAAAAAGAATGCTGAGAACTATTTCAAATGCACCATATTTGTCGCATACAGAAAACTTGTTCAAAACTTATTATATACTTAGTATCAACATATGTATAGCTATAGACTATCCACAAGGCTTAAAAAACAATTGCAACATAACACCTCTTTCTTGGTAACATTGTCAAATTTACAAAAACATGTTGTAACGTATCGAAATCGCCCCGATTATTGGCAAATACCAACGTGCCGATTGATTTTTGGCAAAGAAATGTTAGCCTACCGTGTCCCAAAA
>JAZHYW010025536.1:0-27779 GCA_037355805.1 Ixodes ricinus | reverse complement strand
TATATATATATATATATATATATATATATATCTATATAGCTCCTGCCCACTTTTCGCTCGCTCTCTTTACCTTTCCCTTTCCCTAACTTTAATGCAATAAATTCAATAATCACCTTCTCCCTCTTTCGTTCACAATATATATATATATATATATATATATATATATATATATATATATATATATATATATATATATATATATATATATATATATATATATATGTATATATATTCTGCTATGCTCGCTCACCGCTTGTCCGGAGAAAGGAAATTTTGTTCTTACATCTAGAAGCTCCATTCTGTCTACGTTCTGCCGTTGCCAGGAAACAGGAGAGCAGGATCAAGGCGGGAGAACGACACAGCATTAAAGGTAACACTTTGACGAAGCACGTGATACTGTCAATATCATGCTCTTGCTGTCGGCTCTGTAGAAGACTGCTTGGAATTTTTTATTTCCTCAGCATTAGTCTTGAGCGTGCTCCCCCGAGATGGCACAGAAGAACAGCGAGTGCACGTCCCCCGGTGCCAATGGGATGCTTTCTTGCATGACTGGAATGAAGTTCTTCTACGTCTTGCACGAAATGTTTGCTGAGTGCTGTAGGCGAGAGATACAGAGCTACCACGAGCAAGCCGTTGTTGACCTTGGCGGCACAAATTTCACCAACTTCGTCTGACGTGCCACAGAGATCGATGGGTACAGCACTGACCCTTACCCATGTAGATGGCCCTGGATGGTGAGCACATTACGTTTTCATACGTGCCTCTGTGATTTATGAGTGGTGATGTCACTTGCCTGCACGACGGGTAGCTGGCATCTCCCATCCTTCTCCTCCTCCTCCTCCCTCCTCCTCCTCCTCCTCATCCTCTCATCTTCCTTCCTCCTCCTGTCTCCTCTTCCTCCTTCCTTCTCCTCTCTTCCTTGCTCCTAATTTATTCTTTCAAGGTGTTGTCAAACTAAGTCTGTTACTTCTGTGTTAAAGGAACTAAATTGCAGTTTATTGTCATGTCGAAGAAAAATTACCAGATTAAAGTTCCTCTTTAAACTGTCTAGAAACCTTCTAAATGATGACACTTCACAACACCTACTACAGCGCTTGACTCCTTTCATTCAGAAATCGAACGTGTAAACAATGAAACATATTATTTTTGTTAATACTCTAAGGAAACGGAACGCAGCTAGCAGAGTTATAATGTGAACATAAATGACATTGTTGCATTTAGGGACGAGTTAGAGAAGCGAGGCTCGATTGTGCTTTGGATGTGAGTGTGTTTTATTGTGTGTGTTTTCAAACGTGTAGAAGTCAGCTACGGCTTGTATAGGCGTGTTTAAGTACGTTGTTTATGCTTTTTTGCTTGATATGGTTATCTAAAATATGCGATTCTTCCACTTATGTAACCGCCTTGCAAAAAGTGTGAACCGTATTTACAAATAAAAATAAACAAATAATAAATAAGTAAACATTTTGAATAGCACGTCACACTTGCAGCTAGCAAAGTGCTGGTGGGGTCTTCCATATTTTGCACTCAGAACCCACAATTTGTCCAAGCTAAAGTGGTTCCTTTACCGGAGTATTGTGAAGCTAGCGTGCTGGACGATCACAATGAACTCATAAATCAGTTCTGTGACAGACATCTGGAACCCTTTACATTGCTGCCTCAGGCATTTTTTATATGGTGGGGAAGAGGGAGGGGAGGTGCGGAGGAAGGAGGTTTGGGTCGCTTCGTGGACACTCTAGTGTGCTTCTTGTGTTTACCTCTTGACGTTTCACCTTTTTTGCCGGTTTTAAGGTACATGTATTTCTCCATGCTCCCATGACCAGAGGCACCAAAGTACTTGCCCTTGTGTATTGATCAGCGACAAAGGCTGCTGTCCTTGAGTCGATATTTCTCACTCAAGTCTGGCTGCCTGATCTACTTTCACTTCGGCTGTCAGGGATATTGTTACGAATGACAATTGATGAGGCGACAAAAAACTTAAAAACAACTAAACGTTTAATGGGGCGAACTTGTGTCCAAAATAAAAAGGGAACAGAAGATAACAATAGAGCGTCGCGGGCGTCGATGGCGCCGTAACAGCAGGATTGAACGCTGGTGCGAGACTGACTCCGGCTTGCCACGCGGAGCCCTCGTACTACGCATGGGCTTCTGGAACATTCAGCGTGGAAGGGTCGTTGCGTAGAACTTTCTAACCTCAAATCAGCACGGTGGTTCTCGAATTTACCAGGAGATTACATTACAGCCTCAACAAAAATGTGTTGCCGCAGCCAGGACTCGAACCCTGGCCTCCTGCGCTGAAGACAAGCGCGATAACCGCCCGGCCAAGGGCTCGCTAACTACTTTGTCAGCTGCACTCGCGGCATTATTCCCTCCTTTCCAAAAGTGCATCGTCCCGATGTAGCACAAAATGAAAGAAACAAATCCACAACAAAAGGACAGCAGAATCGCGAGCCACAGTTCACAGTTCACTCGTCGACGAAAGTGGGAAGTTGTATCGTTCAAAATACGGCTTTAGCCGGACGACGTGACACCACCTCGGGTCGCGGTTGACGTCTTGTAGATGGTCGTGCTCAATCGGGAAGAACTTCGTAGTTCAGATCTCCGAGCCTTCGGATGATCTTCTAAGGCCCAACATAGCGCTTCAGCAGTTCTTCGCTTAGACCGCGGCGACGAATCGACGTCCACACCCACACACTGTCTCCGGGCTGGAAGTGCACGGCGCGGCGATGAAGACTGTTCACGGCGAGCGTCGACACGCTGTTGATCGTGGATTCGAAGGCGGGCTGGTTGGCGTGCCTCTTCTGCTCTCTGTCTGACCGCATGGGCTTCGTCGCATCCGTCATCCACTGGCTCATGGGGCAGCGTCGCGTCCAGCATGGTCATCACTTTTCTGCCATGCACCAGCTCGAGTGGTGTGAACCCGGTTGTCTCTTTGATCTGCGGATGGTACGCGGTGGTCCGACGATGGCTGGTGGGGCTGGAGCCGAAGGATCTCTTGCAGGAGCTGAGCCAAGAACGATGACCCTCGGTCGCTTATTAAGACTTCGGGGGCGCCATGTCGAAGGAGAATAGATTCGACGAAAAACCTGGCGGCTTCCACCGCTGTTCCCGACGGAAGGGCTTTCGTCTCCGCTTACCGGGAAAGGTAATCTGTGGCCACGATTATCCAGCGGTTCCCCGACGTCGACGGCGGAAGGGCCCAAGCAAATCCATTCCAATCTGTTGGACTGGCGTAGTTGGGGCCGATATCGGTTGCAGGAATCCCGCAGGTATCGTTAGAGGCTTCTTACTCCGCTGGCACCAAAGACATGCACCGTGTACAAATGAACAGTCTTGGCGAGTTTGGCCAGTAGTACTTTCCTGCTGTAGACAAGATGTCCAGTTGTTGGGTCGTCATGGCACGCTTGAAAGATCTCTTCTTGGAGGCTGGTAGGAACAACCAGTAGCCAGGGCATTTTGCTGGTTCGGAAATTGTTTCTGGAGAGCACGCCTCGCCGCAGGACAAAGCTCGATAGGTCCGGAGAAAAGACCCGTGGGACTGAGCCTCCTCGACCTTAAAGGTGGTCGATCACGGAGCGAAGTTCCGTGTCGTCGCGTTGAAGTGCTCTTATGTCGGTAGCGCCAAGAAAACGGGGGTCGTCATCGTCGTCGGCGCCGGCAGTGGGAGGTTCGACTGGGACCCAAGACAAACAGTCGGCGTCATTATGCTTGCGGCCGCACTTATACAATGGTTATGTCGAATTCTTGCAGTTGAAGGCTCCAGCGGGCCAGGCGTCCTGACGAATCTTTGAGGTCGGCGAGCCAGCAGAGGGCGTGGTCGGTCAGTGACCACGCGAATGGGATCGAAGTACAAGTACGGACCGTACTTGGTCATCGCCCAGACGACAGCAAGACATTCTTTGTCGGTCGCTGAATAATCTTGTTCTGCCTCGGACCGCGCCCGGTTTGCGTAAGCGATTACTCTCTCTGCTTTTCTTGTCTCTGAACGAGTACCGCACCGGAGACCGGTATTGCTGGCGTCCGTCTGGACTTCTGTCTCCGCCGACGGATAAAAATGCCCGAGGATAGGGGGCGACTGGAGCCTTCGCTTGAGTTTTTTGAAGGCTTGTTCTTGCTTTTCTCCCCACTGTAACTGCACGTCGTCCTTCGTCAGATGCGTCAAGGGTGCATGGATCTGTGCGAAGTCACGAACGAAACGTCTGTAGCAGGTGCACAGCCCAAGGAATCTTCGGGCGGCCTTCTTGTTTGATGCTTTCGGGAATTCGGCGACAGCGCGACGTCTCTGCAGGATCAGGGCTTACACCCTGAGCACTTACGACGTGTCCCAAGAATTTCAGCTCACCATAGGCGAACTGACACTTGGAAGGCTTGAGTGTCAGCCCAGCAGGTGGTGCACGATGCAGATATTCTTCGATGTCTCGCGGTCGTTCTCCGCTCCTTGGGCGTGGGGCATCCGGCGCGATCCTGCGAAGCCCGATCTGCCAATAGAGGCATCGCCGGTACACATCGTCAGCTTCCCCACAGTGGTAACACAGCGAGCGTCGGTCGGCCGTCCTCCAGACGTCCGTCTTCCTCGGCGCAGGTTGCTCTGGGTGGACGTATGGCGGTTACCTCGGTGCTGAAGGCGTATGTCGCGGCTGCGGCGCAACGGGCGTTGGTCGTCGGGCCATTGCGGCGTAGCTCAGCGCCGGTCTCTTCTGGAGCTGGAACGATGATGGGAGTCCCAGGCTGGAAAGCTCGCTGTACTTCCTCTCGAACCCCTTGGCAA
Source organism: Ixodes ricinus (assembly GCA_037355805.1). NCBI lineage: Eukaryota > Metazoa > Arthropoda > Arachnida > Ixodida > Ixodidae > Ixodes > Ixodes ricinus. Next base: position 23,014 of record JAZHYW010025536.1, on the reverse strand, counting down.
TCCAGAGCGAAGCAGGGCGGTTGGGAGCCGGCAGTAGCATCTTGAGCTCATCCCGGACGACGTCGCGGATGATCTGCCGCAGGTGTTCGATGCCGACATCATCGACATCGGAGCGAGGTGGTGAGACAGCCAAAACCGTTGACACACCGGCGAGTCGTTGGTAGTGGACAGCTCTGGTCGACAGCGCTCGCTCGCTGTTGGTCGCCTCGGCAACCAGGGCCGTCAACCGTCGTCGGGGGGCTGCAGGACAAGGCCACCGAAGATTTCGCTCTTGACGCTCCTCTTGAGGAAGCGCAACTTATTCTCCTCGGTGGCTTGCGGTTTGGCGCGTGTACACAGTCGCAGCACGTCTTCCACGAAGCTGGTAACGCTTTCGTTGGGGGCTCGAGTCTGCAGTCTGGAGCAGGTCCTCCGCCTTCTGTTGCCGGGTGTTGGTTCAGAAGGTCCTCTTCAACTCGGTGGCGCAGATATCCCACGAAGTGAGTGGAGCCTCGTGGATTTCAAACCAGTGCCTCGAGGTGCCTTTCAGCGAGAAGTACAGGTTCTGGAGGCGTTGCTTGGCGTTCCATTCGTTATGCGCGGGCCACGCAATCGTAGTGAAGGATCCAGTCCTCGACGTCTTCATAGATTTCGCCTTGGAAGGGCGTCGGCGATCGGGGTGACGGGCAAGTATACGACGGAAGCTGGCGGAGGTGGTCTCGCTTTGCTGGAGTGGAGTGGTCATCGCTGGATTTCCTGACCTCTTTCTCTGAGGGTGCGCCAGTAGTCCGCACTCTGGAGACTCGCCCCGATGACGGCGGCTTGATCGGGTCTCGAGTTCCTCCACTGGTCTCCCTCGTGGGTTCAAGGTCGGGCTTGCGCTGTGGGCCCTCAGAGGGTATGCTGCACGAACATGCGGTACCCAGCACCTCCACCAGAATGTCCCGAATGACAATAGATGAGACGACAAAAACTTAAACAAACTAAATGTTTAATGGGGCGAACTTGTACTCATAATAAAAGGGAACAGAAGATAAGAATAGAGCGTCGCGGGCGTCGATGGCGGCGTAACACCAGGATCGAACTCTGGTGCGAGACTAACTCCGGCTTGCCACGCGGGAGCCCTTTTGTACACGCGTGCGCTTCTCGAATATTCAGCGTAGAAGGTTCGGTGCGTAGAACTTTCTAACCTCAAATCAGCAAGATGGTTCTCGAAGTTACCTGAAGATCACATTACAGCGTCAACAAAAAGTGTAGCAGCAGCCAGGAATCAAACCCTGGCGTTCTGCGCGGAAGACAAGCGCGATAACTGCTAGGCCAAGGGCGCGCTGCCTATTTGGTCAGCTGCGCTCGCGGCAATATTCAATTTCGGACTACGTGTTAGGTCCCCCAAATATCGGCACGGCCTATTACGAACTTATTTTGAAGTGTGTAAAGAACGAGCTTGTCGTCAAACTAAAGCACGACAGGTGTCATGTCAATAATATGTTTGTTTCCTTTATTTCTTGAATATTTCAGTAGCCATTATGAATAGTATCCTAAATTATTTCAAAGTAATCGATCGCTGCAGCTAAAGCACTTCTTAAAATTCATTAAGTTCACAACAGAATGGGATTTTCAGCAAAGTCATCAGAAGTACAGCATCCCCTTTCGACTTTCCCATTCTTATAGTATCGTCACAAGTATTTCAATTACTTTCTCTAAGTCACTGTGATCTACTCAAAATAGTCCGTAGTAAAAATGACTTTACTAGTACCCTAAATATTTTTTCGAGTTGGTCTTTGTTTTATCTTAAATAATTTTGTGAAGTTTTTAGCAGAGCATTGGCTAAACTCAGTGTCAAAGAAAATAACTCATATCCGCCCATCTAGCAAAAATAAACACAATTGTACCGCGTATCTCAGAAAGGCACGAGGCAGAATCAAAAAGTAACCGCGGTATATGTTTATTCAAAAATAATAGAAACAATATTAAAACAATTTCCCGCTTTATAACAGATAGTCCACACCACGTTCCACGCATGTGCACCAACGCTTTAGCACCGATAGGATTGCGAGCAAGAAAACATCCTGCTGATCACCCCGAAACCAGGAATGCACAGGCGGTTTCAACTAATCCCCTTTACAGAACTTTACTCTGTCCGAGAACTGCTTTGAGTGATCCGAACAAATTATAATTTCTCGATGCCAGCTCTTTGGAGTATGGCTGATGCGGAATGAATGCACTGAAAGCGCATATTCTTAATTACTATTTTTTTCCACTGTCACGCTTGCCGCACACCAAAGGTCAGCAAACCATGGCGTTTTGACTTAATCACAGGCGACTACAATTTGTTCTCGAGCAGGTCACAATACCACGTGCTGCTGTCACTCAGTTCACTGGGCATGTAATTTTTTACTATTCGTTGGTCCTTTATGGTCCCAGACGACCGTGAGTCGAAAAATTGCCCTGTGTCGAAACGGCCCCGTACTTCTTTGGTCTTGGTGAGAAAATGTGCCTCCACTATTGCTTGGAAGCTTGGTCTCTGGCTGGGCACAGCGAATTCAACATTTGTCTCCAGTGACAAATGCGCTTAAGGAAATCGTCTATGTCAACTTCCGATCCTTCGAGCAGCGTTTCGCTCACATCCACACGGCGCTGCTCATTAATTGGCCTATGCGGTCTTGGTACCCACCTGCTGGGTATTTCATATTACTACAGAATGCCGTGAATCAAGTCGTGCACCGACCCTTGGCTAATGTTAAATTTTCAGTAATTGCATGGATAGGGGTATGGCGGTTTTCATCTACAAGATGTTCAACTACTGATATTGAGTGCAGGGTCGTCAAAGTGTGAATCCGTCCGGAGCAAAGTCGAATCAATCAGATTTGATTTTACTCTTAGAAAAAGCTTTTACCAGTCGTAGATCTGTCGACGTTGCACACAGGCGGCTCCATACCGCTTCGACTTCCCGCGATATATATCCGCGGGATTTTCGTCCTCTGCGCACAAACACCGGATTACTTAGCTCTGCTCTTCCCTGGAGCACGGTTCGCAAAGGGCGGTCATTTCGAGAGTGCTGGGATGACGTGACATTTTTCATCAGGCCGCTGGGACGGCGTGCACAGTTCACTTTAGTTGAGGGTCGAACAATATTTGAAGAACAGCAGTCTATCACGGGATTTCGATCCTCCTGAAATAAAATGCGACCACTTTTTTTAATCTTCCATGTAGTTAACTGTTTTTCTCACCACATAAATATGCCGCACATACCCAAACGCCCAGTCTCCGAGCAGGTGTGGCGTTAGCGGTTGGCACAAGATGCTAAAGTTAGAGGGCTTGCGGTTGTCGCATTAAATAGTTATAAGCATTTTTTTTAATATTTCAATGAGAGAATGCTGGTTCTCAAATGCATGCAGATGAATGGCGTCCCTTAACGGGAGTAGGCCTTATTTTCTCAAGAAAAGCTTAATAAAAATATTTTTTTATTCGGATAGGGGCTAGACCCTTAACTTTGGTGTCAAACCCCGACCCCTAGTACAGCCTTTGCATGCAAGTTGAGAGTGTGACGACGCGTAGTTTATTTTTTCGGCGTGGAAAACACGCACGACCCATCTACCAGACACCAGATATATTTAAGATATGAATTTTATGTTATCCGGATTCTTATACATAACTGTTAGCATTGAACTTTGTAGCTGCATTAGTTTGGCGATTTTGGCCCAAAAATGCCAAATATCTGCCGAACTACCGGGCAGTAAGCCAAACTCTGGCATTTGTTAGGCGATTTAGGCCCAAAGATGCCAGATGACAGCCGAACTACCAGGCAGTGAAGCCTAAATTTGGCACTTGTTTGACGAATTAGGGCCAAAATACCCAGACTGTTGCCAAGGAAGGTCAGGTTTGGCTCTACTTTGGCTGCTTCGGGCTTTTCAATGCCCTAAACTCCCAGACAAAAGCCAAGTTTTGGCCCTGAACTCGGTGCTACCTGGGTACCTTGAGTAGAGTACAATTACTTCGAAAAAGTAATTAAATTGCATTCGAAGATATTTGGCAAGTAGGTTTCAATCTGGAAATATAAAAATAAAAAGTCGAAAGGGGTGATGAACATAATGCAATTAGATGCACAGGTGCAAGAGAGCTGGACAATAATGGCGAAAATAATCCCTGCAGAAGGGGAACAAGGGAGACAAAAGACAAACAGAAGCACCAATCACCCAGCTGTGTTTGGAGATTTTTGTTTGTCCTTTGTCCCCTTGTTCCCTTCTCCAGGGATTATTTTTGTCAAAAGGGCGTGCTCCACTTGTGATGACTTCGCTGAAATTCACATTCTGCTGTTATCTTTAAAACTTTCAAGAAACGACTTAGCTGCTGCAATCAAAATTTACTTTGAAATAATTCGGGACATGCGACTATTGGGTAGTGAAAGATTTTAAGAACAAGGGGAACTCACGTATTGTAGGTATGGCAACTGGCGTGCTTTAGTTTGGCGGCAGGCTCGTCGCATTATGCATTCCGGAATAAGTTCGTAATATTCCTTGACGTGATTCGGCGGGCTTGACACATAGTCCGGCATTGCATATCCCTAACAGCCAAACTAGAAGTTGATCAAGCTGCCAGACTTGATGATGAGTACACGTGTCAATGACAAACGTGCACGCATCGTCTGGAGGAAAGCAGCCTCGTTCACTGATCAACAGCCAAGAGCGAAAAGGAGCAGCGTTTTGTCTCCCCACCTTAAGACGCGAGGAAGTAGCGCCTGTACCTTCAAACTGTCAAACAAAATACAAGGAAGGTGAAGAGGGAAACAGAAGAAACACAAGAGAGTGTCCACGAAACCGCTTTCAATCCCTGGCTCCACCTGGCAGAAAAGTGGGTTGGAGGATTCTGAGAATGAAACAATGTGCGCATTCTGAAGGATATAAAAGAAACGCTTTTGAACGAGCTTGGAAGCCAAAGTTAAGCCACAATAGGCACACCAGGGGCTTTCATGGAAGCCCAATTTAGGTCACTGCCGCTCAGTAAAGCCAGCAGCATCTAGCTTCCTTGGACGAGGGAGTGTTCGCGCTCATTTGACAACGTGCTCGCGCATTCTCATACCACAACCCCCAGCCGACGATTTTCCGAAAATAGTCTATTGTGAACGTACCGAGCTTTGGTGTCACAATCTTCCACTGACGGAACCACTCTAACTTCAGACTAAACGTATAAAGCTAGAGTTGGGGTTCTGGTATGATCAACAGATCAAAGCAATGGTAGAAGAAACTAAAGTGCTTAAAGATCAAGTCGTAATTCTTCAACAAAACGTTATGTCAATTCAAAAGACCTTTTTGAATGTCAAAAGAAGCTCTTGAGTCTAGAATGTATTAGCCGCCGCAATAACCTTATTGTTTGGGGGATTCCGGAAGACGCCGGTGAAACGTCGGATACGTTAAAATTAAAGGTATCAGATGGTGTTTTCAAAGAACAGCTTGGAAGTCGTGTTAACACTGTCGAACGGCTGCATCCCGTTGGGCGAAAAACTAACAGGAATCGACCAGTCATTGATAAATTCTTTGATTCCGCAGAAAAATATAATTTTCTAAAGAAACGCAGATTTCTGAAGGGCAGTAAGATAACAATTGAGCACGCCTATTAATGCATGACACTTCAAAGGCGCAGGAAGTTGAGGGGATGTAGCAAGTGGCATCGAGATAATGGGGAATACGGTTTCTTGATTCATAACAAGATAAAGTTTGCCGACAATTTTTTTTGTGGGGCGACATTTATGGGCAGATGTGTACAGCCAACAAACAGTAACCTCACCCTAACAATAAGTGACATCACAAAATGGTTAGTAAGCACCCGCTTAAATCATATAAAATTTTGAGCTTCAATCCCAGCTATATATTAAATAAAGTATACGTACTGGAAACGATCTTGTTGTTTAATGACCCCCCCCCCCCATTGTTGTTATTACGGAGACATGGTTGCACGATGGTATTGGGGACAACGAAATTGTCCCTCCTTCACACAAGATTATTCGAAAAGACAAAAAGGATCGAGAGGCGGTAGTGTGGCCATCATTTTTAAAGGAAGAGTAGATCTGGTGCCAACAAATTGCCTTATCAACGAAGAAGTATTATGGTGTAAAGTAACAATCCACCTAAATACATTTATTATAGGTGCCGCTTATAGGCCCCCAAATACCCGCCAAAGCTTTTAAAAGATTAATACGATTACATGGCTCTACAATTTAGGGACAAAGCTAAGTTTATTTTGAAAGGGGACATTACCCGATCCAGTATTGATTGGACAACTAGTCAAGTGGGTAAAAATGAGGTACGGTCATCAGAACTACTTCTGGATATTGCACTAGACTAGTTCTTCATTCGTAATATGGTTCAAGTGTACGAGATTGATAATATAGATGGCGTGTCAGACTACAGGATGTTGGTATTTTCTTCACAACTCTTGAAAAAAACATCTCAAGACACCCGTCCCGAAAGCATAGTTCACGATTTCTAGAACGCGGACGTTGTGTCTGCTTTGTGCTCTCACTTTCCTTGAAGGAGCAAAATGGCATATACAATGAAACAATATTTTTCAACTTTCTCCACAGCTCGTTGACATCAGACAGATGACTGAAGTAACTGGATTAATAATCAAAATGCTCTTCTATATAGTGAAATATAGAAGAGCATTTTGATTATTTCTGTCATCTATCTGATGCCAACGAGTTGTGGAGAAAGTTTAAAAATATTGTGTTCCACTGTATATGCCATTTGGCTCCTTTAAGGAAAGTGAGAGCACAAAGGAGACATCCTTGGTTAACGCAGAAAATTGTGCAACTGAAACAAAAAATTAAATGCCGAAGGAAATCAAAGTTAGAAACACCACTAAGATAGCGAATTTGTGACTAGATTTCGAAGACCTCGTGATTCAAACAAAGGAAAGCTACTGTGGTAATGTGCTCTCGTGGTTCTTGAAGAAATCCCCCACATAACATTTGGTCTTTGTTTTTGACTCCGAAGGAAGAACAATTCTCGTGTGTTAATTAATAATGAAGTTGTCTCATGTCCTTTTAGAATTGCGAAAGAATTCTACAAATACTTCCAGTCTGTCTTTACAGTGTCACGTGACCGGCCGGTAGACCTTGTCAACGAACCCAACGACTCAGAAATGCCAGAGTTGGTTTTGTCAGAAAGTGGCATTTTTTAATTTACTTTTGAACATAAACGATAAAAAAGCATCCGGACCAGACATTATCCCCAACGCACTTCTGAGGAGATATGCCGTGTGGGTGTCGTGGTACTTATATTTAATTTTTCAAGCGTCTCTCCTTCAGAGCAAGTTACCAGAAGACTGGCTATGTGGGAAACTTGTGTCCATTTACAAGTCCGGAAATAAGATGGACCTTAAAAATTATCGCCCTATATCTTTAACAACGACATGCTCCAAACCTTTAGAACACATAATTTCTAAACATATAAATAACTACTGTATAAACACAAGCACGGATTTCGGCGGGGTCTATTGACAGTCATGCAACTAATAGAGTGCACACATGAGTTTGCATCGATTATAAACGAACGAAGACAGGTGGACGTAATATTTATGAATTGCCCTAAAGTGTTTGACCGGGTACCCCATCAAATATTAGTTAAACAATTTGCCTTTTTATGGTTAAACCGAGTTTTGATGTCTTGGATACGTTCTGATTTAGAAGGACGAATTCAGTACGTTGGCTGAAATAAAGTTAGTTCTCCCCGTTAGCAGTTCACTTAGGAGTACCCCAAATATCAGCGTTAGGGACTCTTTTATTCTTAATTTATATCAATGACATAGCAACAAATTTTCCTTCTGTTCAAGTTAAATTGTTCTCAGACCACTGTATGAGATTTTCTAAAATGGCTACTTTTAGGACCAGGAAATTCTCAACCAGTCCCTAGAGGACATCTTCTCGTCGAGTAAGAAATGGGGTATCGTAATTAATTTTTATAATACTATCTTTTGCACCATTACAAATAAGAGAAAGGTATCAGACTTCCGCTATTCTATAGGCGGCGTTAAACTTAATAAAGTAGAATAATTTAAGTATTTAGGAGTAATTTTAGCTAGCACCCTACTCTGGAATAATCATGTGGATTCCATATGCACCAAGGCTTATCAGAAGCTAGGCGTTTTTAGAAGGCATCTTAGACGTGCAAATAGAGATGTTCAATTAGCTGCCTATCAATGGTGTGTACGTCCAATATTGGAATATGCGGGGTGCGTTTGGAGTCGCGAAAATAGAAACGATACAGAATCTGGCACTTCGGTTTCTTCTTTTTTTTCTCTGAGTACAGGCGTACTGAATCGGGTACTGCAATAAGAAATGAAGTGCGGCTTCACTGTTTAGAGAAAAGACGGAAAGTGTGCAGATTAAAATAGTTATACGCTGTGGCCAATGGCTTGACGAAGGTTAATCCTGAACAGTACATTTTGCCATCATCATCACGCTCCAAAAGGATGAGCAATACTAAAGCGATTTCATCCTACCAGTAAAGAAGTGATGTCTTTAAAAACTCTTATTTTTGTTCAACTATTATTGCGTGGAACGCTCTGCCAAAGCAAGTTGTCAAATGTTGTAATCCTGAATTATATGAAGCACGGCTGAATGAAGTTTTGCATGTTGAAATGTATATCTCGAGCGTGCGTGAGTGGCTGCAACCTCCCTGCACTCGCTTCACGTGGTGAGTGCATGATTGAATGTCTTGTTTTGTTTGTGTTGTATTTTTTCCTCCTGTGTAGACCGAAAGGTCCCCAGTATTTCGAATAAATAAATAAAAATAAAATAAAGGTGTAAAATTCGGAAGACGTCACCAGCCCTAAGCTAGATCCAAGCGTAGCGTGCCATTCAAAGGCAACTTTAAACAAAAAGCTGACAAGAGGACACATAAGGGAGGCGCTCTTGGGGCTATCAATTTGGTCTTGTGTTGGCATTCGGAGACTGCGTTTCGCTCGTGCTGTGTTTAATGTCCTGTGTTCAGTCGCTTGTCTCTAAGTATGCAATCGGTTCAGCTTTTTTTCTCGAGTCTGGCGACCCCAAGTTCCATAGATTCTTCCGGCGACAAATATTTTCGAAGGTTGAAAAATATATTTGAGATACAGTACAAGATAGTGAGAAATGTAATTAAGATAGAGTAGTAAATACTCTAGACGAAATGTAGTTGAAAGATACCGAAATAGTACCAAAAGTATTTGAAATACAGTATTTTGAGTAGAGTATTTAAGATGGGCACAAGTGATGCGTCAGCGTTAGGCTGAGGCTCGTGGTCAATCAGTGAGAACATGAGTTGGCCTTATTCGGGTGGCGTTGGTCTCATTCAGGTGGAGCTAAATATCCAGCGCCATGATTCGTTATCTAGGTGTTGCATGAAGTCTTGCACGATGATAGTGATGTCAACTGGTTTTCACAAGGCTGGAGGATCGCTCGTAACTTTGTTCATTATGCGAGCCGGCCTGGCGGCTTTGCAGCACTGCTGGTGCAATTGAAGTTAACGGGCGAGAAACTGATTAAATCACACAGACGAGAGAGAGAGAGGACATGACGTTTCAGTCGTTTACAACCCTCTCTGAATGCTTCTGAGCACCCGCCAAGCGCAAAAGTCAAGCGGCTTACTTCATGAGAAGTTCCTTTGGCAGACACAAACTCAACATATGCAGTGTTAGTGGCCTGATCGATTCACGCTAGGAAGTGTCTAAAATGTCACATCCGTCCGAGAAATCTGCCTTTAAACGTTTGGCTTAGGACGTTTAACGGCAGATTTTGCGGCGAGCGTGCTACCGACAAGCGTGCCGCCATCTGTTGAGGAGACAAGTTTATTTCTTCATTTAGGCGGCCCCGCGCTTTTCCTCGGCCTTGCTAGGTGGCGCTATGTGTTCTGTAGTCTCTCCATACGGTTCAAGACTCTCCTTTATTCTGAATACTGTTGAAACGCGATGTCGTAAACCTTCCGCGGTGTAAGTTCTACCAGGTTCACATTTTTGCTTTTTAAGGCAAAGTTTCACAAACATTTGACTGAACTTCCACTATTATCCGCTTGCTTGTAAATTAAAAACGAACTGTCAGTCGCTCCGCGAAGGAAGTTGCAGCATCTAACGGGCATATTGATTCACATTATTACCAGACTAACTAAATTATTAAGAGTCCGAATATGTGTAATAAAAACCTGGGCGCACAGAAAATAGGAGAAAAAGAAAGACAAAACAACAGTCGAACGATTCTTCTCAAGAAGTTTTATTTTCACAAACCGTCAACAGGAAGCATTTCACCCTGTCCGCTCATACGCAGTGCAAATACACCTTTCTTTTATCAATAAGCAGAAGGTCCACATTATCAAGCATGCAAACACAAGTTGGAAGTAAGTAATTTCATTATAAATCAATACCAATTGACTGGCCCAGTTTTCTGCGCTCGTATATTTACTTTTATATTGCGAGGAAGCATTAAAGCCATTTATTCTATACAAGTGCGGGCATTGTATAAATAATGTTTTACAACATTTAAAATATTAGTGTAGAAGTCCAACAACACGGTTCTAGAACTCCAACTTCATTTAATGTTGGTAAAAGTTAAAAGTTGAGCCTAACCCTATGCGGAGTGCAAGTTCGTCTGCTTCTTGCAGAGGGTTTTCTGATCGGCCTGATTAGAAAAAGATAGTGGGTAGACATCAAGGTATCTAGCATTGAGGTTTACCCACTATCCTTTCACTCAAGGCCAATCAGAGCTCGGCGTCGATCTGACGTAACCGCAACTCCTGCTCAACAACCCAGGCGGCACAGACACGTTGAAAAGACGTTGAAAGAAAGTGATGACGTCAGGAACCACATGTCGAAAGTCTGAACGTCAAGTCCCTTCGACGTAATATAGAGGCTGATGTCTGGAAAAAAGGGTAGATTTTACGTCGAAATAACACCCCACTTAACGACCTTATAACGTCGAGTGCACGTCTGAATTGGACGGGAAGTCAAGTGATAACGTTATATCAACGTTGACACAATGTCCCACTTAACGACCATACAACGTCGAGTATACGCCTAAACTGAACGGGGTGTCAATTGAGAACGTCATATTAACGATAACATAACGTCCCATTTAACGGCATAAATTGTCGAGCGCATGTCTGTGATAACGACATGTCAACGTTGAAATAACGTCTCATTTAGCGACCATAAAACGTCGAGCATACGTCTAGACTGAACTTGATGTCAATTGATAACGGTCTCGGCCTGAGTCACAATGGAACAATAGAGTCAACCGGATCTGGCTTCGTTGCTCGAGGGTATGTTCGCGAAAGCATGTATATTCGTTCGTAATATACCATTTGCTGAATCCCCCAAGCGCCCCGGCCCGCAATCGAGGAATCATGGGAACGGTGTTCCTCCAGCTCTGTTATTTCGACGTCATCTCGACGTCTTGTGCTGCCTGGGAAGCAGACGACTTGCTCTCCGAATCGGAAAAGGAATAATTCATATATTTTCACGGACGATAAGCAACAAGGCAGGGGTGAAATAAAGAAACTAAAGGTTTAATCTGGCAAACTTGTGCGAATAAAAAAGATGAAACGACTGGGTGTTGGGGGCGTCGATGCCGGCAGCAGGATCGAGCGCCGGTGAAAGACTGACTCCGGCTCACCACGGTGAGCCCCTTACGTACACGCGAGGGCTTCTGGAACAATCGGCTTAAGAAGGTTTGGCGCGCAGAACATTCAAACCTTGAAGAAGCAACAAAGTTCTCTGGTTTACCAGAACGCGGAATTTATAGAAATAACACAAAGCTGCAACCACTTCCAGGCACCCAACCTCGGCCCTTTGCGTGGGAGCCAAGAACGATAACCATTCGGCCACGGGAGCGCTTACTCGGCGACCAATGCGGCACTATTCCCTCCTTTTAAAAAACGCGTTGTCTGAATTGTCGACCTGTCACCGACAATAGGCACAGTTTATTCACAGTTGGGATGGCAGCTGAAGGCCAGAAACAGTTACGCAGCAAACCTCGATCAGTGGCGTCGCATTGTTTCCTCCTTGTCGAGCCTGGTCCGCACCTGGTTCTCAGGGTCTTGTGAGCGACATGGTGCACGGATTGTTCTGCCAACTCGTACGCTGTCCAGCGTGCCAGGCATATCAAGACGGCGTCGATGAACATAGCCTGGAAGAAACAAGGAACACGATAGTGGTTTACACTGATAGTTTAAAACTTATCAGAGTTATCCTGAATATCAGACTGCGCACAAGACATCTTTTCGCACTGTAATGGCGAACATTTTATTCTTTTTCTTACTTTGTAGTTTCTGCAATCTTGCTTCAAAAATCCTGACCGAATGCTGCAGCTTGTTTCACAGGAACGGCAGTCCACTGCTTGTCCTCTTCGAGCAACACTGGACAAACCCTGGGCGGCCATCTGCAGTTTTCAGAGTAGCCCTGTCGGCATCCAAGTTGTAGTGGAGGGCTGTGGCCCGGGTCCTGGAGAAAGTAAAAGCCAGTGACCTCGTGCAGTTTTGCTGAATAATCCGTATTAAAATTGTTTCACGATATAATAGCCTCCATATTAGAGAGTTCAATATTTGTATAAACTTGTAATTAAATTTAAAATATTGTGCGAACTCGTGCTTGTTGTCTAAAAGACTCCATGGATAAGTGCCAAATCAGATTTTGCAGCTGCTCATCTCTGCCGGGGGCCCTAAAAGAAAAACAAAGAAATTTTATACACAAACAATCACCTCGGACGTCACTGTCTACGGTACAGCGCGCGCGCGATGCTTCACCTCTCCCAAAACAAGTTGCTGTGTGGGCGAAGCGAACTTCTTTGTAAATAGCGAGTTTGCCAATAAGTTTGTACTGCCCAAGAACGCTAGTAAGGCCTTACAACGCTTGGGAATAGGAACTGTCACTAGTGTAGAAGTACAAAACTAGACGTTGGACCTCAGGTCTGCGGACAAAGCGGGCTGATTTGTCGTCTTCGCCTAGTGTGTTTAGCATGATATGCTGCGGGTGAATCATTGTAGCCCCAAGTGACGACATGTGCCATTGAAGCTGGCAGCTAATCATTGGGGTTTAGCGATCCTTGCAGTGTGTCTCTCCCAGATAATGGGTTTGGAAGGAGTTAGCAGGAAGGAGGTGAAGTAGTAGGGGAATGATTTTGAGCCCTGCACGCCGCCGACAATGGAGCCATGACATGACGGGGATAGGTTTTTCGCTGCCGGCTGGGGTGATGTCTTCTAGGAAGTTAATAAACTTTGCATTCTAGGACACAATGAGAAAGGCTAGATGCATTCCAATTAAACGACCGATACTCCACGGAAGCTCGGATGAGATGTCGAGTGCTTGTGTTTCAGACAACGCTAAGGACGCGCCCTGCCAAGCATCTCGTGTTTACACCTATTCTCAGAGACGAGAAAGACCGCTGTAGTTTTATTTCAAAACGCTGAGCCTTATTTTCTGTTGCATTTATTGGAATAACTCCGTATACTTTCCTGGGTTTAATCTAGTAGCGTCGAGCAGCGTCTGTAATCTCGAAGTTACACGCCTTCTTCGGCTGTTGTATCACAGGCTATTGATTTGATGGCCATTCTCTGGTGATGGGGGCTTAAGTCCTGAGAGTGTCACCATTAGGGCATCTTCAATGAGCTGCAATCAACCTGTAAACACTGGTACACTAGTTTTACCTCAGAGCACTGAGCCGTTGCTGGTATTAGAAGAAATTTGTATACTTGTCTGGGTTGACTCAATAGGCGTAGAGCAACGTCTGTGATCTCGAAGTTCCACTGCTTTGTCTGCTGTTGGACCACAGGATGGTGATGGATGGCCATTATCTGGTGATGTGGGCTCAAATCCTGAGAATTTCACCCTTATAGCGCCCTCAACAAGCTGCAATTAACATGTGCAAACTGTCAAGGTTGCACTGTCATCTTAGCTGCACAAAGAATGCCCTTGAAAAAGATACCTGTGTTTAAAGAGACGTTGGATTACCGAAACACAAGGTTTAAAGGCACGACGGATGTGCCCAGTCACTTTTTGTAATACAATGATGAAGATTCGTGCTCAGGGTATCAAGATTTATTTGAAAAAAATTGATGTATGTCGTTGTCTTGTAAGCACCGATGCCCATTGGTGTCTTTCGCAGTATAGTCGGTGCTCGCTCTCCAAGCATGTCAGATTTGCTCCTCTGTTCCGGATACACAATTATGAAATTCTGTGACAACTCCTCAGCACTTCAAGTTTCAACCGTACAGACGTAGTAAGGACCAAAAGCAGTGAATGTGGGTACAGATAGTGGCAGATACCGCTTGCTGATCTGATTTGATGGTCTGACAGTTGCACACATAAGGATGTACCCGCTTCTCTTATGTATTCTGTTTTAGAGCAGCTTGCAGTTAACTAAATGCTACCGATTTGTCCCGAACTTTTATTTTCTTAGCATGCACCAGATGCGCTGCAACACACAAGACGGGCACACGCCATATGCAGCCTAGGGTAATGGTGCAGCGCCTCACACAAGCACAATGTGGCCAGGCCACGTGGCCAGCAGTGCCCACCGTTCAAACGTTTTCGTGTCATTGCAGTGCAACAGCCACTGAACAGTAAATGCAATCACGACAAGGCCGGAGCATGGAGCGCTGTTAAACTGCTCCAATTACACCACCGACTGCGATCGACTATACGACATGTCTTCACTGCATGAGACACTCTGCGCTGGGACATCTAACGTACTTTTAGACACAGCTAAAAATAATAATGCAATATCTGCTGCATACATTTGGGAGTCCCTTTTGTAGATGACTTGTGTGCGAGCAAAACTTCTTACTTCCTCTGCTAGAGTCAGCTGGGGGATGCAGAATAATCGGCCTTAGGCCATTTGTAATGAACTACTATTATCTCAAAACATTTCGCTTTGTCATGCTTTGTTTCCTTTTCCAGGTAATAAAGGAACTTTGTACACTAACCTGGATTGAATGAAGTGAAGCGGACGTGCATGTGCAATCTCGATGTTTCACTCCTTGATCTGCTCTCAGATAACAGGCTGTTGACGAATGCCCGCTCCTCTGGATGCAGCGTTATACTCTAAGGATGTCGTCTATAGAGCATCCTCAAAGAGCTTCAATTAAAATTGAAACACTCTTCTGGTAGTCTTCTTATTTTTAGTTCCTCGGAAACTCTTCGACTACAGGCCCTTCGACAGGCGCACTGCTGCATGCATTCATAGTAATTGTGGGGAGCACCTAAGTTACATCTCTCACTATTAGTGTATTTGACAATGGAAAGGTTTTTTGGTTGCAGCATCGAGCGCGCGCGTGATGCGAGTCCAGGTGCGCTTGTGCGATGAAGGCATAGGCGCATTTTCGTAGATTTTGTTTTCAGGCAACGCTTCTTGTAACGCCAGTTCGCGCAACAACCTGAAAGCATGAACTGAAACGCGCAGCCGGGGCTATCGCGGTGCTCCTAAACGAACGACCTAATTCCCTTGAATCACGCCTCGCGGCTGCACGAGCTGGTGCAGCGAGAGAGCCAGTCGAGGGGGTCGAAGCCTCCCCCAGCGCTTCATCGTGTTTTAGGGAACGATCTTTATAGCGGAGTTCTCTCTGTCACTTTGAAGCAAACTCAGGAAATCGTGCATGGCCAAAAGCACTATCATCTGAAAACGGTTTGTGAGAGCAAAGCGCTCACGCTCGCTCACTTCGGGGTACGCGTAGTTCACGTTAAGAACTCCCAAAATGATAGTTCGGAACACTGTCGATTGTTAGTTCAGAGCGACACAAAGCACCCTTACCTGCATTCTTCTTCTCCTTGTTAGCGCTCATCGTTCGATCAGCGGCTGTCCGGGCTGTGTACGCGCGAACACAGTAGGCACGGCACATTTTGATAATTTTTTAACTCAACTCGAAAGATATTCCTCTAGTCACACGCTAATATCAATCCGGTGTGAAGAGGTACGAGCAGATACGGCTGCTTTTACTTGGAAGGTGGCGTTCACGTCGGACTGCCAGGACCCACTTCTTTCGCGTAGACTTGTCGGTCGCAAAACTGTGGAATATCACATTGTTATGTATTTTGTGGTGTTATTACACTCCACGGCACATCACCAATTTCCTGCTGTCACCATTACGCGCTCAAATATAACTGTAAAACGATAACATCCGCAGAAATAACACAGTCGTTAGCACCAACAAGCTACAAAGCAAGCAGCCTCACCAAGACCCCGACCAACATGGTACGTCACGGCAACGTCAGCGCCATCATGGCGGCACCCGTGCGCCGCTTTTGCTCAGTGTTGTCAGTAGAGCGGCAGCAAGCGATTTGGGCGTGTACGCGTAAATTGTAAAATTAATTTCTTTATAAGAAAATTTATATTTCGCCGAGATGTTTTGTAGACGTGCTCAGGAACGGCGTCTAAATACATGGTGAAACATTTATAGAAATAGGTGACCATCAAGATTAGGACGGAGCTGCCCTTTAAGCTTCGCCATTAAGAGTGGAACACGATTGCTAAACATGTGAACTCCCGCTCGCTCCTAAGCCGTGCAAGTGTGTCTGCGTGGCCTAGACAATAAAGAAACAAAAGTGTACGTGTGGCGTAGTCAGTAGCGCTTCTGGCTCGCAACCAAAGGGTCGTACATAAAAATAAAACATGATTCAACTTTGTAAGGCAAATGAATTCCTTTATAAAGTAAAATTACTTTAGACATGCGGCGACGTTTGATTCTCATTACAACTCATGTTTTAATCACTCTCATTCCGCGCGTGACCTCACGTTTCACGTGAGTGTTAAGGGTTGTTTCAAATTCCTGCGCGAGGTCATGTGGATGTGACGTCATAACCCTATCGACGAATCAGGATTTTCCCGTCCCACCGAAACTGGCACCGACGCAGACTCCGACACTGACGCTGACGCCGACTTCTCTGCGACAGGAGCTCCCTAACGCTGCAGCGTTAAAAGTCAGAATTAGTCACAGCAATGCAATGCAGGCAGCTAGTTGGCAAAGAAGTGCTCACGTACCGCGTAGTTAAAACTTGTTGCTGATTCTGAGCTAACACATTTATAAAGTGTGTTCCATCCGCCGGTTGTGTTAGGAAGAGAGATGCTTTAAACGAAGAAGTCTAACGCAATGGCTCAATGATTGTTAGATTACGTTTGTTTCTTGTAGACCTAGCTTCGCTAATTGCCGAGTAATGGCTCCCCAGGTACCATGCCAGAGAAGCGCCTATCATGGCAAAAGCTTGGCAATCTTAGGGGGCTAACTTGGGCCTAATATGATTGTGTTCCAAGGAGTTACAGTTAGCGGCCAGAGTACTTTGGCGTTTCTTCGGCTTTCCTCTTGCTCACCACATAATTGCCAAAGTGCCAGACTTGAGCCATAAATGTAACGCATACTCCGAAAAATCAGCAGTGAAATTGAATTAGGGGAAGTGCAGCATTACTAATCCATACTTACTCGGAGCACTTGCAGTGTGTTTGCATAAATACAGGTGTGAGCCAAGGAGTACATTAGGACCTCTTTTAAGATTTACATTAATCACGTGTTCAGCATTATGACATCACCAAGATTAATAGGCTATGTCGACGATATGACTCTTCCCATTACTGGTACAAACCCGGTTATTACGGTTAAAGTGGAACACGACCCATTATTTCATTTAAAGCAATATATGGGCGCAAATTGTCTGAAACTAAACCCAATGCTCTTTTTGTTCTACCTAGAAATAAATTAGTGTACAAACAGATCTTTATCTTGACAACCAGAAAATATAAGTTGTAAGAAAGATAATATTTTTCGGCGTTTATTTTTCTGATCATCTCACATGACACATTTATTTCAATCACGTCCATACAAAAACTAGCAAAATAAACGGCCTGATGAATAAACATTGATACAGCCTACCGTCTAATATTAAACAAAATGTACAATGCTCTAGTTATGCCTCACCTAACTTCTTGCCGTCACAAATGGACTACAACTACAAAGCAAAACAAATGTAACCCTCTTCGTAATAAAAAATAATCAATTAGAATAATCGCTAATCTCACATGGAACGATAGCACTGCAAATTATTTTCGGCGGTTATGCATCCTGAACTTTTTCTTTTTTCTTTTTTTTACAACTTCAAACTTATCTGTTTTTACATATCTGCTCTACTCACAAACAACGTCTTCCTACTTGAAACTCTGAACCTAAACAAGCATTTCACACTCCGTAATACACGACATACAAAGGCAAGGTTTGTCCCGATATCTCGCACAACATATGGACATCAGTCAATAAAACACAATCTATTTGAATTACTAAACGAATTGGTTCAATATTATATCATTCCTGAAGCTGTCCCGAATTTACAAATCACTTCCTATTAATGATGTTCACAGTCACTAACGCATTTTAACCCACTTCGCTTTTGTTTGATAAATGATTTGTTTTATTTTGTGGATAGTTATTTTTTGCTCGTTTGTTTGTCTTTTTATATGTGAATAACTGCTCCCCCTGCCGTCTGTACCGGGGCAGGACCCTCGTCAAGCTACTGAACTCAGCCTGTTGTCTCTGCCCCTCCGCTCTCTTGAGAGGAAATAAAGAATTATTATAAATCATTCATAAGCCTAAATTTGGCACTTGTCTGGCAATCTAGTAACAAAGTCACCACGTGCTAACTGAACAAAAATAAATTAAGCCTACCTCTGGCACTTGTTTGGCGATTTCGTCCCAAAGATGCCAGATGACAGTCAAACTACCAGCATTGAAGCCAATCTTTGGCACTTTTTCATAAGTAGGGCCAAGATACACAGACTGTCCAAAGAAGGTCAAGTGCGGCTCTAATTTGGCTTCTTCAGGCTTTATAAGGCCCTAAATTCCCAAATAAAAAAACACATTTTCCCCAAAGAAATATGCTACCTGGGTCAGCTGTGGCACTCGCTGCCAAACGAGCTGAGTGCTAGTTCTTTAGCGGGTGATATAACCGTGACAAATTCTGCAAAGAGGCAATGCATTCTATTCACCGCTCTTAAACTGCACTCCCACCTCCGACTATCTTCTTCTTCATTGCATGTATGCATGCATATGCTTGGAGGGTTTTATTGCAAATTTTCAAGGCATCACCAACCTACGGGCTAGAAATTGCCGCCTACTGTGGTGACCTGATTCTCCACAGCTAAACAAGGAATACCCAAACACCGATGCCATATTAAATCACGTCAGCTTCGCTTGCAACTGAATTTCTCCTTTCAAGCACTCGCGGGGTGGAAGGCTGGTTCTAAAGACACCCGAGAGCGCCCGGCATAACCCTGAGCAGCATTTACTTAAATAGTATACATACTCTGATTTTGATGTAGTAATAGTTTCACCTGACTAGAAGACAAAAAGGGTAATGAATACTGTACACTACCAGACAGTGATCATACTCTTCTTTGCTGTCAGCTTGGGCATAGGGAAGTTTTTTGGACACTAATCAGATGATAACCACTGTGCAGAACACCTCCCGCCATAAAAGATAAATAGTTTATCAGAAGTCTGAGTTCGCTTGAAGAACCCTTCGTCTGAGTCCATTCTGAAGAATTGATTGCTGGGTTTCCTTCGCAAGCTCATTACACTGATACTCAACAGGTGTATCTTTGAAATCAATTTGCGAGAATTCAAACACAGAGGTAAAATAACTTTTCGAGAACTTATAAATTACAGAATCACAGGAGTTTTAAAGATACACTCAGGTCAATCTCTTCCCGACCTGACTCACTCATGTTTATAGATTATTTGAAAAGCTCATAATTCAAAACAGTCATGCAGCGAATAGGATTTCCGCAATCGCCATACGGAATTGAAGCGGAATACATTTTCAAAACAAGCTATAAAAGATTTTGGCAGCGCGGTTGTTTTTAAATACGCGTTTTAAATAACCACACATTAATGACTCCTGAAGAAACAATAATTACACACTTTGCCTTTGTGCCCATTTTTTCTGATATACGTATGTTTTTTCGTCACCTGCAATAGATTTCGCCTCCTGTGTTACTCTATGTTTTGTTCGCTATATAATAAATTGAGGTAAAAATGCCTTTACTGTTTCCAGCACATGATTTATTCTAATATGAGCCTTATTTACAGAAGCAAAATTATTTTAGCACATTTTTTCTCTGCTTCGCGCAGTGTCTTATTTACTGAGCAGTGCTGCCATTGCTCATTTCACCACCAGATTGGAGAAATCTGGTGTAATTTTTAAGCGTTTGGTTTCCTGGTTAGTGAACCACTACACCATATAAAGTCTCGCAAAATCTGGAAGAAAATACCTCACGACCCCAAATAACTGGAAGCTCTGCCAGTGCTGGATCAAAGCAAACGCTTGGTGGCAGAAAAAAGTCGTCCAATTGAAGTGGAGGCGTTGACTCACTTATTGAAGAGAACAAAAATGTAGTTTGCCGAAAGGCAAACAGCCAGGGAATAAACCGATGTTTCACATCATATACCGACGATTATAGTAGTAACATGTCGGATGGCTTTCCAAATAAGATGAATGGCGAAAATATTAGTGTTATTACTTTTAATCTTCTCTTTCTAATTAAAATACATTCATTTTCAACACAGGCAAAATAAATTCATTTTCAATGCAAAATATATTCATTGCAACGCAATACATCTCTACTGTTAAGCACACGTTTTTAGCAACCATTTCACAGAGCACATGGATTAAACTTGTTTTTTGTCCTTAAGTTGATATGGCAACGAAAGTGTTAAAATTAGCGATTCGCGGAACCGTTTTGTCTCACTGTAGTCTTCGTGCCGGTGAGCAGGTGGAACTCTCATTTTAGTAATTTATACTCGTGCTTAAATTTGTAATTTATTCATTTTCGTATTAATTGAATTTAGAAGCAAAAAGAACTAGAAATATAAGCTACCCCCTGCGCTTCTTAAGGTATCAGTAACAGGGTCAAAAATTACGAAGTGAGGAAGTAACTTTGCACCATGGTCTCGTACGAGAACCCTCATATGGTTCTTGAACGTACCTAGCTAAGGGTTTGTAGACTGAACTTTCTACCAACTGAGGGTTTGTGGACTGCGCTTCGTGTAAGGTGAAGAACCTCTTTAGAATTGACTAGGTCAAGTAAATCAGACAAAACTTACTTGTGCGGCAGCACCAGTCTTCATCTGTGTAGGCAGTCAAATTATTGGAGGATCGGCTGCAACGTTAACAAGTCTTGCACAATATCCCCCAATGATTTCACGCATAGGTAGAAGCCCTAATTTTCTTGTCATTCATCCAAACGATTAGCCTACGACGCGTCGTCTGCTAATCATTTCAACAAGGTTACGTTGTCGATAGCGTCGCCCTCGTTGAGCGAAAGTGGGTCAACGACTCCATACATCGCCAGTTTTTCTTCATAGCGCGTACGAACTCAACCGGCCAGACTTGTATCACTAATGTCCATCAAAAGTGAAGCAGACAAGTAGAAAATATCCGCAAATACTCTGAAATGTAGTTATACATAGAGGGTTCTATGACTCAACGGCACTACTGCTGCCCCAATAAGACGCCGAATGCCTCCAACATGGAGCCAAGGCCACTGATGACCGACGACAACGTTTGTTTCAATTTCGAGGCTAACTGAAAATGACGTCAGGTGCAAGCGAGCCTATATATTCCATACGTTTGTCAGCAGATATTTTCACTCTTCACCACAATGTTCATTATAAACCTTTTTTTCGATCAGAGAAGGAGTTACAGAGTTAAGTTGAGCTAGCTGAGGCATAACTAGGATAGGGCCACTTCTAAACGTAGAAGACAAAAAAACGTAAAAATCACAGATAGAAGAAAGAGCACGAGATACTGCTGGACTACAAACTAAATGTTTAATGCTTCTTCCTCTTCTTGAACCTTTGACTTTCTGTTTCTTTTCTTCTCAACCTGAGAGCCCTATACAATCCAAGGATAAAATAAAATTCAACAGAATGAAAATGAAATGAGATCCACACACATTCCACATACAATCCCAGTTTGAAGAACACCCGCACTTTGGTGGGACGTCGCAAACCTCACATACTGTTTTTTCTTTTGCGATGAGCTTGATAGAACGCATGCTGACGCATGTTTCTTCATTCGTCAAGGTTCAAGAAACAAGCTGACAAAGAAAAACACAATCAAAACACGCTGACAAGAAACACGCAGTCAAACGCTGCCAAGAACACACGTCAAAAAACGAAAACAAACAAATTAGTCGTTACTTTTTATACCGCAGGAGTTTAGTCTTCCAGAACATGGCGACATTGTTACCAACTATATAGATGAGTGATTTTGCGAGTGCAGTAGGACTGCTAGCCTGGGGTCTTTAACGTGCACCACGTATTGATACACGACCGCACGCCGGTACGATGCTCATCCAGATCGAAACAGGCAGGGTGAGGGATTGAGCCCAGGATCTCTGTGTTCTGCAGCGCGAGCTTTTGCTGTACTAAAAGAAACAAGGTGACGCATGTTTCTTCAGATAGTCAAAGTTCAAGAAGAGAAGGAGCATGAAAACCAAAGTTGCTTTTCCAGCAATATATCTGTCTCTTTCTTCTATCTCTGATTTTTACGTTTTTTCGTTTCCCAAACTAAAAGCTGGCACTATCCTAAGAGTAGGAGACCCCTCCAGGGTTCTACCGGGAAACTAGTAGTATAAATATCCACCAGGAGCCTAAACTCCAAAAGAAATGAAAACATTTTAAATTCATATTGAAGTGCACAAAAGCGTCAGTTAGAAGGGGTAATTGAAAATCGTAATCAATAGATTCGTGAGGCAGGGCTGTGGCGCTACACCGGCCAATGGCTTTAAAGCAATTTCCATAGGACATTTACGGAAGCAACCGCAATCCTTGCAAAAACTGTGTTTTCGTAAATCCATGTTACAAGTTTGCGCATCGTTTGTTTTTGTTTTTTTTTTTTTTTTGCAAGGCAATTTACTTATATTTAGCACGCTGTACGCGATGGTTGAAATCCGCGTCAGGACGTTGGGAGAACTCGACAAAATATGACTAATTAGCGTTGTTCGCTGCACTCTCAAAAATAATATTTGGCACCA
>JAZHYW010025535.1:0-14228 GCA_037355805.1 Ixodes ricinus | reverse complement strand
GTTAACGTTCGGTTGCGTATTGCTACGCTGCTGACAGCAAGATATCTCCGCTCTGCTGGCTTGCAAACCTAAAGGACCCTTCAGGACGTCTCGCTCGATGGAGCCTCCGACTGCAGGAGTTCAACATGACTGTGGTCTACGAGTCAGGCCGCAAGCACAGCGACGCCGATTGCCTGTCCAGAGCCCCTGTCGAGATATCCTCCGGTAGCAGCGACGACGATGACGACGAGTGCTTCCTAGGCGCGGTGAACACCGACGACATGGCGCGATGTCAAAGAAGCGATCCTGAGTTGCGCGCCCTAGTCGAGCGCTTCGAAGGACGAGGGGGTACTACCTCCCGTGTCTTCTTGAGGGCCCTGCCGACCTTCGTCCTCCGACAAGGTGTGCTTTACAAAGAGAACTTCGGAGACAGCAGCTCGCCATGGCTGCTGGTAGTCCCTGCCGACCTTAGAGAGGAGATATTCCAAGCCTGTCACGACGGCCCAACGGCTGGGTACCTTGGCTACAGCAGGACGCTCGCCAGGATTCGAGAAAAGTATTACTGGCCGAGGCTACCGAAGACCGTTCATCTCTACATTCGATCATGCCACGAGTGTCAACGACGAAAAAAACCGCCGATGACGCCGTCAGGACTTCTGCATCCGATTGCTCCCCCGTCCAGACCGTTTCAGCAGATCGGAATGAATTTACTTGGCCCTTTCCCACCGTCAACGTCAGGAAACCGCTGGATAATCGTCGCCACAGATTATCTTACACGATACGCCGAGACGAAAGCCCTTCCATCAGGTATGGCTGTGGAAGTCGCCAAGTTTTTCATCGAGTCTATTGTCCTCCGGCACGGCGCCCCCGAAGTCTTCATTACCGACCGTGGATCATCGTTCATGGCCCAGCTGACGCAAGAGATCCTTCGTCTCAGTGACACCGGCCACCGTCGAACCACAGCTTACCATCCGCAGACAAATGGACTAACAGAACGGCTGAACAAAACCATCGCCGACATGATATCAATGTATGTCGACGTAGAGCATAAGACTTGGGACGAGGTGTTACCCTACGTCACATTTGCTACAACACGGCGGTGCAGGAGACAACAGGAGTAACACCGTTTCAGCTGGTGCATGGCAGAAAAGTGTCGACCATGCTCGACGCAATGCTACCCCACGAGCCAGCTGACGATAAGATACCCGACGCCCAGGGGGTTGCTCAACGAGCCGAAGGAGTCCGACAGCTCGCCCGACTCCGAATTCAAGACCAACATCGTGTCGACGCTGCCCGGTACAACCTTCGCCGGATCGCGTTCGCTTCAAGCCCGGAGACCGTGTGCGAGTTTGGACGCCAATACGACGACGCGGTCTAAGCGAGAAACTCCTGAAGCGCTACTTCGGACCCTACAAAGTGCTTCGCCGACTTGGCGATCTGAACTACGAGGTGATGCCCGACGGAGCACGGACTTCATCACGCCGCCTTCCACGACCGGAAGTCGTTCACGTCGTGCGCCTCAAGCCGTACTACGCGCGATAAGACTGTGAACTCTGATCTCGTGCAACGCTTGATAGGATTGTGTTTTGCCATCTTCCGCATTTGCTGATTCTTTTGTTTGTCTTGCTCTGTTCTGTTGCCTTTCACGTGGCATCGAGACGATGCCTTTTTAAGGGGAAGTAATGCCACGCGCGTCGGCGAGCAAGCGCGTGCGTGGCCGAGTGGTTACTGCGCTTGACTTTCGAGCGGAGGCCCAGGGTTCGATGCCTGGGGGCTCCGCGAATTTTGTTTATACTTTCAGTTTATTATTCTGGTGAATTCGAGAACAGTATTGTTTATTCTAGGCTCGAAAGTTCTAAGCGTCGAACCTTCCACGCCGATTATTCCAGAAGCCCACGCGTGTACATAAGGGGCTTCGCGTGGCGAGCCAAAGTCAGTTTCGCCTCAGCGTTCGATCTTGCTGCTTCGCCGCCTTCGACGCCCGCGACGCTCTGTTGTTCTCTCTTTTTCCTTTTTATTTTTGGGCACAAGTTCGCTCCATTAAACGTTTAGTTTATTCAGTTATTCGCAGCCTCAACACTTGTCCTTCGTGACAATATCGCTTTGCCACTGTAATAACTAAACCTTCTAGAATCACCGAGCATGCATTAATTTTTTATATCTTTATCATATATTTTGACAAGACTTGTGTGATGAGCGGAATTTTTAATTATGAAGCAGGCAACCACCTGCCAATGTTTGAATGCATAATAAGTAAACGTTTCCATGAAAAGAACACGAATTTCATCAGACAGTTTGAAAACATTGCACTTGATAGCCCTGGAAGGTTTGGTGAGTGCATGGGCAATAAAAATTGGGACGATATTTTTAACGAAACAAACCCTGAGGCCGCGTACAATATTGTTTGAACAAATAAAAAAACTGTATGGAAGCAATTTTTTATACAAGACGTTCAAAACGTAGCTAGTGTTTAAAAAGCATTGATTGACCTCACATCTTTTAGCCAGAATTATTACTAAAAATCGACTTTTTCATAAATGTAATAAAACATTTTGAATTAAACTTATCTAAACAAATCTATATTTTATAGATAGCAGCTCACTATATAACTTCAGAAAGCAAGAGCGTGTTATTACCGTAGGAACCTGGGCACAACAAGCGGACGTATTGACTTCATGTAAAAAAAGGTAATGAAATGTGAAGGCGTAACCGGTCCCATAATATTGTGGAAGAGCTTGTTGTTAATGGCAGAGAACTTAATTACTACATTGGCTAATGCTTTTAACTTGATAATTTCGTTAATTTAGCCTCTAATGCATATGAAAAGATGCTTGCTCTTATATAGAAACTATAAATAACAATTCCAGTTTTCTGGATCCGGGTATGGATACTGAGGTGTTTTCATATTCATGAATTTAAAGTGCACTACATGTAGAAATCCGGATGATATTCGAATTATTATTCGAATTATAATTAGAATATAACACCTTAAATAACCCATATCTTTTATTTTTGGGGGTATCAACGGAAACATTTCCTTTGCGTATGCAGGTACCCAAGGTGTCTGTATTGCACAAGGTGTCTGTATTGCACATTAATTTCTATAGCCTCATTGAATATCACGATTTTTTTCAAAGGGACTCCCAAAGTTATTCATATCCGCTCGCCTAGTTTTTTTTTTTTTTTATAAATACAGTACAATTAAAAAGTACAGTTTGGATTTAGAAAACAAAAGTCAACTGAACATGCCTTACTTGAAGATAAAAGGTTTATTTAAAAAGAATCTCGAAAAAAAGGAAATTATATTCGGGATTTATGAAGACTTTACTAGGATTTAAATTTTTTAAATCATGAATCGCTATTTTAAAAACTGGAACAATAAGAAAATT
This sequence comes from Ixodes ricinus, assembly GCA_037355805.1. Taxonomy (NCBI): domain Eukaryota; kingdom Metazoa; phylum Arthropoda; class Arachnida; order Ixodida; family Ixodidae; genus Ixodes; species Ixodes ricinus. The sequence goes on along the minus strand of JAZHYW010025535.1, from coordinate 10,860 downwards.
GTGAACAAGCTTTAAGTGTTAGAAGGGAAAGAGTGCAGTCGCGCTGGTTAAACGAAAAAGTGAAAACTTCGAGGAACGAGAAAATACAAAAACGAAAAAGACACCACAAGTTCTCAAACAAAGCTGAGTTTATTCACACGGAAGAACCAATAACTGCACTTTGAGACGGAAACAATTTGAAAGAGGGACTATAATAAACAGACCACGACATTACGCGAACAAGAGTCGGACCGGCTAAGCCTCTCCCAAGCCCCTATGCACCTGGTGCTGAAACACACATACCGAACGAACTGGAAAACAAGCCCGAGGTCACCTGTCAAGAAAACCACGAAAGCCTATCAAAATGTGAATCTTAAATTGAAATGTTAAAGCAAACCGCTTAATCCCAATCCCGCCGCCACCAACCCACACTTAATCACAATGGCAAGAACGTCTTCATCTTATCACTTAGAACCAGAGACGCTTACCGGTCAATTGCCGTGGTTGAATATACTAAGTTATTTTTTTTAATTTTTCGCCTAAACTCATTTGTATTGTTACACCGGGTGTAGGCCCCTTCTAAAGAGGGAACCTGAATGACAAGAGTAATGTGTTTTGCTAGCTCAAACGTTTTTGAGTTAATTCTAACATTCCTCCTATGTTATGTAAAACGGTCATTCGTACATAGCCCTGTCTGCCCAACATAACACAACCCTCAGTCTAAGGCACCTTATAAACCACTTACATGACACAATTCACTGAAGGATCCTTGTGCTTCTTGCCACAGCAGCTCTCAGGCTCTAATGCAAAGATGTGAGTTGACTGAACTTGAAGTCTAAAGAAAGAAATCTAAAGAAGCTGTTGACTTGCCCCATTCCGATAGGACTTGAGGATCCCCTTTTTGTGAGGTCAAGGAATGTTTTGCCTAGTCAGGTATCATAAAAGCTTACGTTCAAGGTAGCAAACAATATCTGTGTTGTAATAATTTTAATTACATCATAAGACCGGTGTTACGGGCGTGCATTCGGGCAGTATATTTGAACTTTTCATTTAATGCTTAAGCCAGCAATATTTTAAACACTGACCACACCATAACTTGGTTTATGTGCACACGATACGATACTTGATGATGAAGCAGCTTAATATCAATACCTACATGACCAAAATGGCCGGTTTAAACCAACTTGTATCTGATTATGTATTTCGTCATCAAGAATAGTGTAACGTAGCCAGTTGTCGCTTACATCTTGTGAAATAAATGTTATCTGTTAAGCTCGCGAACGAGAGAGCCGAGACCAGGTCGTTCCAAATGAAAGGCTCTATTTTTTATGATCCGTCCAAGCAGCATGGTATGCGCATGGACAGCATGGTATGCGCCAAGCTCTCGCCATCGCCGCCTACTCGCATACCGTGTTTGCCAGTATACAGCATTCTTCACCCCTCAGGAGTAGTTGTCCGAAGTAAACCGGGAAGGGGGCCTCCGGGCTCGAGAACCTCGTCGCAGTGGAACTTCTGGGTTCCCTTGAAGTGGCGATGCTTCCGATGACGAAGTTGAGGGTGTTGAAGCAGGGACGACTTTAAACTTCGACCTTGAAGCAGGATCATCGACATTGAACTATCCTGGCTTGTCGTGGGACTGCTCAGGCATTTCTTGAGATGCCGGCGAATCACCGAATGGACAGTCGCTTTGTGCTTCACACGGCGAATCGCCGAATGGACAGTAGCTTTGTGCTTCGCACGGTGAGGTACTGGTTGGGCTTCCGAGGTGTCTGCCGACGTCTCAAGTGGTCTGCCTGCACAAAGCGTACCTTTCTTTGTACCTGTACCAGATAGGTCACAGGGCTGACGACCTTTACCACCACCCTTCCTCCCAGGAACACTGACATTCCACCGTCTTGACAAACACCTTGTCGCCCAGTGTGAATGATCGCATTGGAGCACGATCCAAGTCGATTGTTTTTTTCTGTTGCGACTGTTTCTCCGCACATGTCATAGTAAAGTTGGGCCTCAACAGCGAGAGTTGAATTCGTGGTTGCCTTTTCAAGAAAGAGTTTTGATGGAGATAGTTTTGTCACCATTGATGGCGTGTTTCTGCAAGCCATAAGGAAGTCAGAGAGCTTCTCTTGTAAGCTTCGCATGGACTTAGTGAACTGATCATGAAGAACTTGCTTCAGCAACACTCGTTTTGTGGTCTGGACTACCCTTTAGGTTGCTCCGTTTGAAGTGGAATGGTAAGGAGGAGTTTTATGTGTTTAATTAGATTTCGTTTCATGAATTCCGCAAATTGATGAGATGAAAATTGTGGCCCATCGTCACTCACAATTTCCTCCGGCAATCCGAAGTTTGCAAAGACCATGTGGAGTTTTTCCAGTGTCTTGATGGTGGTCGTGGAACGCACTGAAAAGACTTCCAGCCACTTAGAACAAGCATCCACGATGAACAAGAAGTTGACGTCATTCTTGGTTGCGAAGTCAATGTGGATGCGCTGCCACATTTGTTGTAGATACGTTCATGGATGTAGAGGTACGACCGGAGCGGCTGCCTGAACAACTTGGCAAACCTTGCAGCCTCGAACGCACTCTTCGATGTCTTTGTCGATATTCGGCCACCAGATGAATCCTCGTGCTAGCATCTTCATGCCGAACATGCCGGGTTGTTCTTCGTGTAGCAAGAAGAGGACTGTACTTTGAAGTTTTGTCGGTATTATGACACGCAGCCCCATGTCTCGCAACCTTCTTCTACTGAGAATTCACTTCTACGAACATAAAATGGCTGCACCTCTGTCGTATGTTCAGACGTTGGCCACCCTCGCTGCGTGAAGTGAAGTACTCGGCTAAGCAAGTTATCCACCGAGGTTGCTTGCTTACTTCCACGGCAGTTTTGGGTGTTGCATCGGTAGCGCTAAACACTCTTTCTCTGTGTCTTCCGACAACCTAGGCAAAGGAAGACGTGAGAGCGCGTCTGGTGCTTCGTTGTCCTTGCCGTCGATACAGAGTCGGTAGTTGTGGCCTGACGGGAGCAACGCCCATCGTTGCATTCGAGCAGCGGCCGCGGTTGGAGCGACCTTGTCGTGAGACAGAATCCCCAATAGAGGCTGGTGGTCAGTGTATTTCAGAAGAATCTTCCATAGAGATAACGGTAAAATCGTTCGAGGCAAAATATTGTCACGAATTAAGGCGACGAGAAGGCGAAGAGTGAACTGAAAATAAAGGTTTAATGGGCGAACTTGTGCCAACCAAAAATAAGTAAAGAACGAAAGAGCGTCGAGGCAGCAGAAAACCAGGCGGCGATTCGTCGGCGAAACAGAGCGCGAGCGTCACTGACTCGACAAGGTCGCGGGCAGCTGCTTATCTAGAGTGCGTCGTTATCTCGAAAGTTCGGCAAAGAAAGTTCGAGCGTCGCGCGCTCGGGGCGAGGATGAACTGGCACTTTCGAGAACAACAAAGCAAAGGGAAAGTTACAACTAGTGCGAGAATGAATGGGAATCTTCTAGAAGACCGTGACCGAGCGTTGCTTTCTCGGCTCTGCGGGCGGCATTATCCCCCTTTTAAAAGTGCATCGTCCCGATGCAACGTGAAAGGAAAACAGAAATGGCTAAAAAATTTACGGTGAAACGAAATAAACATGCAGTGTCGCAATCCTATCGTGCGTAGAACGGCTTGAGTCGAACTACGTGGACGACTTCGGGTCGTGGCTGGCGGCGTCCTGATGGTCGGGTTCCGTCGGGGAGCACCTCGTAGTTCAAGTCCCCAAGGCGGCGGATGACCTTGTAGGGTCCGAAGTAGCGTTTTAACAGTTTTTCGCTGAGTCCGCGGCGGCGAATGGGCGTCCACACCCACACCCTGTCTCCGGGCTGGAACTCCACGTCGCGGCGACGAAGGTTGTACCGGCCAGCGTCCACACGTTGCTGGTCCTTTATTCGAAGACGGGCTAGCTGGCGTACTTCTTCTGCTCGTTGGGTGACCAGCTGGGCGTCGTCGGTGCTGTCGTCCGTCGGGTCGTGAGCAGCATGGCGTCGAGCATCGTCGTCAAGTCGCCAGTGGAGGCCCTCCGGCGTTTGTGGACGATATTGGCGTCGTTCGTCCTCGGGGCAACACCACCTCCCGGTATTGCCGCACTCAGTTTTCCCGGCGAGGCAGGGGGGACAGGCTTTCTCGGCGGGACCTACGATGGGGCGATGCAGGGCGGTGGGGTGACGGCGATCGGAAACTGCGACGTGTAGACGGTCCCGGGGATGGCGACCGGCGGAGGTATTCGTCGATGTCCTGGGGTCGCTCGCCGTAGCGTGGTCGCGGGTCGTCGGGGTGGAAGCCGCGTAGCCCCAGCTGTCGGTACGGGCAACGGCGGTAGACATGGTCAGCTTCCCCGCAGTGGAAACAAAGCGGGCGTCGGTCGGCCGTTCGCCACACGTCGGTTTTTCGCGGCGAGGGTCGCTCTGGTCGGACGTGCTGCCGATCTTCGCGTCGTTGGGAGTACTGCGGCGCTGGAGGGTCACGTCGTGGTGGCGCCGTAGCTTGGCGGGGAACTTGCGGTGGTCGTCTGGCCATGGCTGCGTAGGTCAGCGTCGGTTCCTCGGAGGCTGGCACGTCGACTGGAGGTTCAGGCTGCAAGGCCCGCTGTACCTCGTCGCGTACAATCGCGGCGACCGACAGCGACGCCGGGCGCTCAGCAGCGGGGAGCAGCTTTCTAAGCTCCTCTCGGACGACGTCCCGGATAACGTCACGGATGTCCCGGGTACGGGCGCCGATGTCATCATTAAGCAGCGTGGAGGCAACGACGCCGGGATGTCGTTGGTAGAAGGAGGCGCGTGCTTGGAGGGCGCGCTCCATGTTCGTTGCCTCCACGACAAACGCTTCGACGGTGGTCGGCGGGTTGCGGACGAGGCCCCCAAAGATGTCGTCCCTCACCCCGCGCATGAGGACACGCAGCTTCTTGTCGTCGGCGGCTTGTGGGTCGGCACGCGCGCTCAGACGCAGGACGTCTTGAACGAAGCTGGTGACGCTTTCGTTGGGGCCTTGCGTCCTCGTCCGAAGGAGGTCCTCGGCTCTCTCCCTTCGGTGCTGACTGGCGAACGTCCCTCGGAGCTCTCCTTTCAGCTGGTCCCATGATGTAATCGAGGTTTCACGATTCTCGAACCAGTGTCGCGCCGTGCCCTCGAGGGAAAAATAAACGTTTTGCAGACGCTGTTCCGGAGTCCATTGGTTGTGCAGCGCCACCCGTTCGTATTGCTGCAACCAATCTTCGACGTCTTCGTAGATCTCGCCGTGGAAGGACGTCGGTGTACGAGGGGCGACGGGCAGGTAGACGACGGGGGCGGCGGTCGGGGTCTGCGACGACTGGGGGTTCATTGTCGGCTTCGTCGACTGGTTGGTCTTCTTCGGCAGTAGACCGAATTCCGGGGCAACCCTTGAACACGGCGGCTTCCTCGGGTCTCGGTCGTCTTCATCGTACGGTCTTCTTAAGCCGGGGACTGGGCTTGTGCTGCGAAGCCTCGGAGGGGTACGCTTTATGGGCTGCGGTACCCCGCACCTCCACCAGAAATGTCACGAATTAAGGCGACGAAGAAGGCGAAGACTGAACTGAAAATAAAGGTTTAATGGGCGAACTTGTGCCAACCAAAAATAAGTAAAGAACGAAAGAGCGTCGAGGCAGCAGAAAACCAGGCGGCGATTCGTCGGCGAAACAGAGCGCGAGCGTCACTGACTCGACAAGGTCGCGGGCAGCTGCTTATCTAGAGTGCGTCGTTATCTCGAAAGTTCGGCAAAGAAAGTTCGAGCGTCGCGCGCTCGGGGCGAGGATGAACTGGCACTTTCGAGAACAACAAAGCAAAGGGAAAGTTACAACTAGTGCGAGAATGAATGGGAATCTTCTAGAAGACCGTGACCGAGCGTTGCTTTCTCGGCTCTGCGGGCGGCAATATGATAGCCTGGGCCTCTCTTTTTCCTTGAGCGTAGTTTTTTTCCGCGGGTGTTAATGTTCGCGACGCAAAGGCAATAGGCACTTCCGCACCCTCTGACGTCTTGTGAAACAGAACAGCTCCAAGACCGTAGGCTGATGCATCGCAAACCACCCCGATCGGTTTGTCTACGTCATAATATGCCAATGCAGAGCTGTTGACTAGCAGATCTTTTGTTGCTTGGAAGGCTTTCTTGCAGCTGCTGTCCCATTTCCAGTGATGTCCTTTCTTCAGGAGCTCGTAGAATGGCGACGCCGTGTCAATTAGATTGCGCAGAAACTTTCCGTAGAAGGTCAGCATTTCGAGATAAGCTTTAAGTTCCGTCACGTTGGTAGGTTCTGGCGCTTCTGTGATTGCCTTGACCTTGCTTTGTGTTGGCTGGATGCCTTGTGCGGAAATTTGGTGTCCCAAGTACACAACTGAGTCCGCAAAAAACTTGCACTTCTCCTTTCTGAGGGTCAAGTTAGACTCGGACAGTCTTTGTAGAACAGAGTCCAGGATTTTGCTGCACTCTGCCATATCTCTGCCAGCGATGATGATGTCATCAATGTAACAACACGTCTGTGCAATTCCTTGCAGGACACGGTCCATCAACGATTGAAAAATGGCAGGTGCACTTGCTACTCCAAAAGGAAGTCGCTGGTACTCAAACAGTCCCAGGTGTGTATTGATGGTCAGCAGGTGTTTCGACGTGTCGCTGAGCTGGATTTGCTGGTACGCTGACGACAGGTCGAGAACGCAGAACACTCTCCCCCGACCAACGTGCTGAAGATGTCCTCTGGATGTGGCAACGGGTAGTGATCCATCTTAAGAACCGGGTTGATGGTCACCTTATAGTCACCGCACAACCGAAGGCTTTCTCCTCCGTTCTTCGGTACCACAACTAAAGGAGTGGCCCAGTCGCTTTGAGAAACGTGACGCAATATGCCATCTGTTTCAAGCTTTCGCAGTTGTGCTGTCACCGCTTCCTTGAGGGGCAGAGGAACAGGACGTGCCTTGCAAAAGACTGGAGTGCTGTTTTCCTTGATGACAACCTGTGCCTGATAATCGCGTACCATGCCAGGGGAACTGTCGAAGACGTTCGGATACTTCTTTCGAAGCTGTTCCACTTGGTCTTGAACAGTGATGCTGCAGATAGCCGTCCAGTCCAGCTTCAGCTTCCGCAGCCAGTCGCGACCTAGGAGCACTGGTGGACTTCGACCTTCGCTAGCTACTACAAACAAGTCGAGTGTTTCCTCTTGCCCGTTATATTGGACTTTTGCTGAGATCTTCCCTTTTACCGACAGCCGCTCACCGGAGTAAGTGCGAAGGGCTACTTTGGTTTCCAGGAGCTCTCTCTGGGGAAAGTGTTTCATGAAAACTTCTTCTGGTATGATAGAGACCGCCGCTCCTGTGTCGATCAACATGAGTAGAGGAACTCTCTCCACCTCTACGAGAACTTGAAATCCCGGTGAAGATTTCATACAAGTGTACACGGTCAGTAGGTCTTCATCCTCATCATCGGAATCCTCGAGGACTTGAACGTGGCGCTCTGGAGTCTTCCCAGGCGTGTTGCGACACATCTTCCTGAGATGTCCAGTCTTGTAGCAGATCTTGCAGCGATACGTTTTAAAACGACATTCGCGGGGTTCATGCTCATTTCCGCAACGATAGCAACTTGGTTGCGAAGTACTGGACCCATGATCATGAGACGTGCTTCTCCTATGACCTCTGTTCTCAGGAGGTGACACCTTTTTATGAATAGCGTTCACTGCTTTGGATTCTTTGTGCATGTCCGCCGTTTGTTTTGCTGCTGCTTCTTTTTCCCGCGCTATCTTGCAAGCGACTGCGAAACTTAGCGTTTCTTCAGCAAACGCAAACAGTTCCTTCTGAGTTTCTTCGTCCCTCAGGCCAGCTACCAGCCTGTCCCTGAGAGCACTCTGCAAAAATGTTCCAAAATTGCAAAATCGAGACAAACTCTTGAGGGCCAAAATGAAATCCTCCACGGATTCATGTTCTAGCCGACTCCGTTGGTTGAATTTACAGCGTTCGGCTATTACAGACCGTTGTGGGCCGTAGTGCTCCTCTAATAGAGTCTTGATCTCGCTGTACGTCTTAGAGCCTGGCAAGTCTGGGGCTGCTAGGTTTTTGAGGACTTCGTATGTTCGATCGCCGATGACTGTTAGGAATGTTACTGCCTTTTTCTCTTCTTTGATGCTGTTCGCAGCGACGAAAAGCTCAAAACGCTCAACGTAGGTCTCGAAACTCTGAGAGGCCTCGTCGAATTCTAGCACCTTCCCGAGGTGTGGCATTTTCGTACAGTGCGACGTTCACTACGTTGACAAGTAGAGAGAACTGCTGCACATACTATTTCCTTGGGGTCCTTTCAGCAGTGGCTCTTCCCGTTGCTCGCTGCGGGTTCTTGGCTTAGCACCGTGGTAGCCGTGATCCAGGTCCCCGTTCCTTCGTGAGATGCCGATGACCTCCGACGACAGGTAACCAGTATTCTCGTCGCCAATGTTAAGTCGCGAACGAGAGAGCCGAGACCAGGTCGTTCCAAATGAAAGGCTCCATTTTTAATGATCCGTCCAAGCCGATCGCGAGCACTGCGCGAGCTCTGGCAGCATGGTATGCGCCGAGCTCGCGCCATCGCCGCCTACTGGCATACCGTCTTTGCCAGTATACAACAATATCAATACCTACATGACAAAAATGGCCTGTTTAAACCAACTTGTATCTGAAAATGTATCTCGTAATCACGAATAGTGGAACGTAGCCAGTTGTCGATTACATCTTGTAAAATAAATGTTATCGTATAGATTATCCAAACTGCTTAATACGTTTGCACTCGAATCATGTTACCTTAGATAAAATAACGATGAACAAATTACGTCATTTGATATGTCATATTTATTTTGTAAATAGTGTTTTCAGTTCATCTTCCTTATTCGGTGCTGTAGAATGCCGTTGTGGGACGAGAACTTGTCGAGCTGCTTTGTGCAGCTTCTTTCCACGGTGTTCGTCATTGAAACTGAGATATAAAAATTACTATCATTATTATAAAAATGTGATGAAAGAGATACTTCGCTCAAATCCGAAGATTTGAGGATATTGTGCGATTTTTTACTAAAAAGCAATAAGAAATGCACATCATTTGCCTCGCGAAAAAATGGAATAAATATTGTTAAATTTTTCTTTAAACAATAGCAGAAATCTAAACAGAAATTTTGTCTCCCCTCAGCAACACTGGCCTCGGGCCACCAAAAGAGCGGTGTTCAATTTACTTGCACCTCCAGTACCTATGGAGAAAACTGCAGGGCAGTCTACTTCCGATATGCATATTTAGACGACCGGAAGCACACCACCCTACACTTTTCTGCACCGTTGGAGGATTTGGAAGTAAATCGAACGCAGCTGATGCTTGTAACGTCATACAAGATGTCACTTGATCAACTACACAACGACGGGCAGGATTGGGGCGGCCGGAGGGCCACTGTTGGGACCGACGTTTGCCAGGAGCAAGTCTCGTCCCCATTATGGGTTGCACCACGTTTTGGGGTCTACGAGATTTTACGACGTCCGCACAACTGCGGGATCAATGTGCGCACGTAGTTTGAAGGAAACTCCGAGCGACAATATTCAGAAACAGGGAGACATCGATTACGTTTGTGAGGCGGAAGACGGCGGAAACTGCGGGACGTCCGGATGGCCCCCAAGAAGCGCACTGCACAGGCGCGATATCCCAACCACGTTGACACCACTGAGCGCTGAGAGGAAGTGTTGAGGACAGCACCCGCTACGATTCCCATGAAATTAAAAGACACAAAATAAGGCAATGGTGATGACGACTAGCTCGCTGTTGACTACGCCATCCACATAGCCTTGACTGCACTGTTGGTTGCGCTACAATTCGTTCGCTAGGGTCAACAAACTTAGGCTGCTAGGCGCCTTTCAAGATTTGCCGGAGAGATTAATAAACATTTCGAAAGAACTGAGCCGTAAACTTTAAAATGCTGCCCTTTCCAATGCGTAACGGGTTTTAGTTGAGCAAGTTGGTACATACTGTAATGAGGTCAGCTGAACACAGAAAACAAGAACACGAAGGGAAGGACAGGACATTCACACCGCTGACTAGCAACTAACTTTTACTTTTTTCCTCATCCCAGCCTAGGTTTTTCTTCTTCGTCCTACAGCACATTAAACACGTGTAAAACAACCATTTGGCCGACCACTCAATGGGGTGTGGCAAACCGCAAATATTGGCATTCTTTTTCGTGAACTGTAATGACGAGGTGCTCACGCAATCTTCTCCTTTTTCTGCAATGGCCAAGGCCTCCAGTATTTCACGCGCGAAGCAGTTCTTGTTTTTATGGAGGACGGTTATGCTGGTGAGCTCCGCGTCACATCCACGGGTCCGGCAATGCGCTGACAAGTGTCCCGCTGATGTAGTTTGCACCGACGTTGCGTGCTCCCGTGCTCTATCATTTATACATCGGCCAGTTTGACCGATGTAGCTCTTCCCGCAGGAGAGGGGAATATGATAGACGACCCCGGTTTCGCATTGGGCATAGCGTGTTCTACTGGGCTGTGTCACATATCGGCTGTTGACCACGTCCTTTGTTCACCCTGCGGCACATGGCGTACGCTTTGTTCGGTGCCGAACAAACAACCTGAATGTCTTGCCTGCCTGCGATCTTGCCATGGAGTGACCCACAGACTAAAAAAGATCGCAGGCAGGCAAGACACTCAGGCTGTTTGTTCGGCACTCGGACAAAGCGTACGCCATGTGCCGCAGGGTGAACAGAGGACGAGGTCAACAGCCGATATGTGACACAGCTCATAGAACACGCTATGCCCAATGCTGAACCGGGTTCGTCTATCATATTCCCCTCTCCTGCGGGAAGAGACTACATCGGCCAAACTGGTCGATGTATCAACGATAGAGC
>JAZHYW010025534.1:0-17586 GCA_037355805.1 Ixodes ricinus | reverse complement strand
GTACTTCGTTCCAGGTTGCTGTGCTCTTTGGAAAAGTTACTACTGCTGAGGCCAGCACGTGCGGCGCGTGGAACACCAATCCCTGCATTCACCTTGATGCTTGGGTAAGACAGCAATAGGTCTATTCAGTCACGTGAGGAGCAGAATCAACATGCCGTGCAGGAAAGCCGGCGCTCCGGGGGTAAACGCGCAGCTCTGGCTCCCGTAGGGAGCCAGAGTTGCGCGAGCGATCGGGCACGACGCCAATACAGGAACTCTAGAGCGCGGAAAGTGGCGCCATTCATTGTTGTAGAAATGCTCGAGGCACGTGCGCGCCACTTCTGGAAATTCATGGCTATTAGCGGCGAGAATGCTTTGGTGGTGCCGGTGCGTTGCCCTCCTATGGTTCCCTCTCGTGACGTCATTACCTTGCGAACAACAAGTTTTTTGGTGTTTGAAATTAGCATGGTGGAAGCTTGAAATCATTGCGCTCTCAAAGCAGCACTGCCAACACCAGCCAAAATTGAAGATCTTACATTCCTCTTATTTCCGTCGATGACAAATCCGCCTCCTGACGTCATAGTCAGCATTCGGTCAAACGTGGCAGGCTGACCCACAGCGACCGCTTTCGATCGCGCACGACGGGAGCGGGCAGATCACGCGCCATGGCATGAACACTAGAGCGCGGAACGTGGCGCCGGAGCCCTTGTTAGGAAGAAACGCTCGAGGCACGTGCCGCGCGCCACTTCTGGGAAACTCATGGCGTCACGAAATCTAACGTCAGTGACTGCGCTGCGCGGCCGTGATATCGATATGTCCAAAGGGCTGCACGTTGCACGTGCCACGTGCACCGACGAGCATTGCGCTAACTTTTTGAGAGCCCGGTAGATTTCCTGGTATAGGCAGCTTGCAGCAGCTGTGCATGGGCGCCGCCATAACTGACCTTCAGTTTTTGTTTCCCCTTATTACGTTTACTTCACTTCATTATTACCATAGCAGGCCAGGTTATTGCCATCACCAGATTCTGTTCTGTCTTTCTCCCCAGCAATGGCCTTTGTGGAAGTCTCGTCCACACCAATTTCAGTGGCTCGGTATCTCAGTAAAACAAGAGGTCAGCAATGGCGACTGTATTCTAGCGCGTGTGTAAAGCCTCTATAGGCTCCCTACGGGAGCCAGAGTTGCGCGTCTGTTTTCCACGTGCCGCCGCGCCACTGCTATTCGCCGAGATCCATCACGTGAAGAGGCCGGATCAAGTGCCGTGCAGGAAAGTAGACGTTGCGCGCGCCCCGCCGTATGTACCCCTGCTTTTGAGCGCGCCGCGCACCTTGAACGCGCGGCGTCGGCTATTCGCCGAATTCAGTCATGTGATGAAGCTGGATCAGCATGCCATGCAGGAACACGGCACTACGGGGATGAACGCGCAACTCTGGCTTCCCGTAAGGGAGCCTATACAGGAACTCTAGAGCGCGGTAGAGCGCGGTAAAGCCCTTCGATGTAGTAGTTTATTGTAAAATGGGAAGGAAGTTGAAGCAAGGCTTTGCAGCAGTTGCGTATGGATGCCGCCATAATAAACACTCAGTGTTTGTTTCTTTTTATTCCGTTTACTTCACTTCATATTACCAAAGCAGGCCTGGTTAGTACCATTTTAGATTCTATCGTGGTGGAGGCTCGTCAACGCCCGTTTCAAGGGCTCGGTACTTCCGTAGGAAAAAAGTCAGCAGAGGCGACTGTAATCATGGCGCGTGTATATAGTTTATTGGCGGTGTGAGCGATCGGCCTGCCACGATTTGCCCGCTATGCTCACTATGAGGTCAGCAAATAATTTTTCGTCAACGAAAATAATAGCAATGCAAGAACTTTGATTTCGAAGGTAGGCAGTGCTGCCTTGAGAGCCGAAATGATTTCGAGCTTCCACCATGCTCCTTACAAACACCGTCGAACTTGTTGTTCGCAAGGTAATGACGTCACGAGAGGGAACCATAGGAGGCGCCGCCAGTACAGCTCGCCGAAAGCCCCTCGAGAAAGGCAAGACAAACGCAAACACATCGAGAGGGCTTCCAATCTTGCCGCCAATACTCGGCGTCATGTATTATGCGCTTCATTGTCGAGGCTAGCGTAAGCACCCGCAGTGCTGCAGTGCCACAGGCTGTTTGCGAGAGCGCGTGGCTTCATCTTGCGCCTCATTCGCATGCGCTTATTCTACATAGCTTTAACAGAGTTGCGGCCCTGCGGAAGCCTTGGCAGTGTAATGCAAAGTAGTTAACGCCGAGTATAACTGTCATTGCGCCCATGCTGGATCACATGCCCTTTTTCGCCAAAGAATATCCGGTTGCGTCATATAAAATAAGAGATATCGTTAGAGTAGCAATATAAACGAGTTTTTTTCTAATAGGAATCATATACCACTTTTATGTTGTTGTTTATTTCAGATCATTCTGGCTATAATAATTTAAGTTTAGCAAAACTGCCAAGTGCGCACACCAGTCATACGATAAAGATATGGTCGCCGACATCCAAGAAAATCACCGGAGTCAATAGATAAGAAACCTTGTGGACTGTCTGCCGTTTTTTCCTTTCTCTCCGAATGGCTGGTGGACGCAGCACCTCCGATAACAAAGTGCCAAGGAGGGCTAACGTGGGGCAGGAGAGCGACAGCGAGCGCTACGTCGTGGTCCGGCTGGCACTCGCGCTCTCACTGATTTCAATTCAATTCCAATTCGTTTAACTACTCCCATTATACATATGCGTAACGGAGATGGCGAAGAAAGCTGCCAGAAGTGCAGCTTGATAAAGCTCCCCTCCCCCTACTCGCATATCGGCCGACAGGAAAAATAATACTAAAATAGAGGGCGGAAGAAACCCTCAGTGCTCTAGAGGAGAAAATATGAAAATTTTGAGGTGAATATTTTCCGTATTGTTTTTCTTTATTAAGTGCACCAGAGGCAAACATTTTGGTATCTTAAAACCTCTAGTGCTGTTGGTGTGCATGCTGCTTATAAACAGTTAGAAGCCCATAATTTCTTCTAGGACTAAGTATAGAGCACGGCGTATACGGCGCACTCATCAGCTTGCCGTCCGAGGTATATAGTCGCGCGTCTCGGCCGGCGTCGACGATCGCGTTGAGCAAAGGAGGACGGCCACACAAGGAACATTTATACTAAAATTGATGATGAATGTAACATCTAGAATACACTAAGTTTGCCCTTGTGCGTGCACCCTCGTTTGCTCACGCGACCGTCAACGTCAGCCGAATCGTTCTTTTTGTGTGAATGAGTTTATAAGCTTTTATTAGGCTAACTGAATTTAAGAAATGTATTGTATTAAACAATATTTTTGAGAAAAAAAGTGTCAAACTATCTGTTTTACAATATTTGACGCAGTTTAGCAAGGTCTTTACCCTGACCTGACCATACTTTTAAATTTAGTAATTACAGAAAGTTAATTATTCAAGATTTTCGACACCATATTTATTTGAACGTCAAACTTTATGAATTTTCATATTAAACAAAATTAGCTTTTTATGTGCAACGTGTAGTTTTTGAGCAACGATTTAGTCGGCGTTTCATGACGCAGCCTGTATAATATAGCCATGGACCTGTAGATCCTGGCAAGTGGACAGCCTCAGCTCCCTGCCTGGTGGCGTCAAAATTTACTGTTTTGTTCCCACTCTTCAAACTGCCACCAAAGCTATAGGGTCTATCCATATGACGTCAGACTGCTTTTTAATGTCGAGTAACTACAAACAAGCATGGCCGCCGAAAGCAAATGCGGTTATCTAATTGGCGAATTTCTTTTGATTTCTTTTGTTTTCCGTAGAGCATATGAATAAACGTTATGTTAGCGGCCATGTTTGTGGCCGATGACTCAGCATCTGAATAGACTCTAACGTCCAGCAAGCTACTTTCGAAAAAAAACCAGCTGTTTGATAAATTTTAGAGCGTAATTAAGATACAAGACACGTTCTCTCTCCCTTATTCTCTTATAATAAAATGCTGAAAATTCTTAATCACAGCAGCATCATGCCTTGACGACAGAGGCAACTGGCCTTCGGACGTGCCGCGGAGACCCGTCTTGTGGCACGAAGCTCCGGCTGACTGCAACACACTTTGGCTCGGATAGCGCACCTTCAACTGCGGCGGGTCCTAGTTCGCCAAGTGTGTCAAGGAAAGCAACGACCATGCCTCCACCAATGTTTCAGCAAGTGACAGAAGTTTTCATATGCTTTTCTATTTTATTGTTTGAATGTGGTATTTATTACAACAAAGCACCGCCTGTATCTTCAGCTGTGCATCTAATTTAAACAAATAAATGGATTGTTTACCTGCGGACCCACTGTTCTTTTAAATGTTTAGAAACTATCGGCCTTGCCCTTGAAACAATTCCTGTATATTTACTTTCCCCTAGAGCACTCGGGAAGTCAATCTCTAAAGTATACAAATTGAGCTTGGCAATGCTTTTCCAATATATTTTGCGACTCAAAAATAAAGCTGCGACGTGACTATGTGCATGACGTCTCACAAGAAGACGTCAGGCTCAGTGCCAAGTCACAGCTTTATTTTTACGGTGAAAATTTCCTGTACTTCTTAATCCCCTGGCTTTCTTCGTGGATCACAGTCCTGGACCCTCCGAGATACTCTGCGGGGGAGTGGACGACGGGACATTTTTATAGCCAGCAGAAAACGGGCCACCTAGAAGACGGGCCAGCTAGAAAACGGGCCAGCTAGAAAACGGGCCAGCTAGAAAACGGGCCAGCTAAAAAACGGGCCGGCAAGATCCAACTTGTCACGGCAAATTTTGGGGCCACCTAAAAAGGGACGGCAAACGGGCTGGCAATTTTAGGTGGCCCCAAAATTTGCCGTGACAAGTTGGATCTCATTTGTCACGGCTATAGGTGGCTCCCTAGGTGGCCCCAGATTAAGATTGCAGTCTCGAAAAATCTCGCCAATAGTCGGTCGTAACTGTCTCTCAGCGGGAAGTCTTTTCGCACAGGCGAGCTTCCGAAAAGCGTCTGGATAGTGTCTTTTCCGGGGGTCACCATGTGTCCGTACTCCGCTTGAATGCATTCTGTCTGGTCATGCGAGACGAACACGTGACTTCCTCTGACAACCTCTTCTCTGCGGCCCCGCTTCTGTTACTCACAGTATAATTCTTGTGCGATCGTTTCCAAGCGGCCGTCATGGCACCGATCATACCCTGCCTACCGTCTGATTCCAGCAGTAGACGTTCGAAGTAGGTGTTCCTTTCCACGCAGGGTAGCACTTTCCCTGATGCGAGCTTGGGGTAGAGTTTTTCGAAGGTGTCGTCGGCATCCCAAGCTACATCCGGAAGTCGAGGCTGGACGTCCACAAACTCTGAAAGTAAACGGCCAGCGAAAATCCTCCGGCCATCCAGCAGAGGAGCACGACGCGCCCGGCCAGGACGCGTTCAAGCCGTTTCGGAACGAGGGTACGAGAAGAGCATAGCCGTTGAGATAAGTACCATCACCACGTCTTGGATGTCGGTGAGGAGCTTCCTTCCGTTGCAGTAATTGATGAGACAGAAGCCGAGTGCGCAGGGCGACTATCGAGAAGAACAGAAGGGTGAAGAAGGTAGTCGGCGCTTCTCGGAGAAACACATTTTCGCTGCGTGCAGGCTTACGGACCGCGTAGAAAGAAAGTCCTACCGTGGTGGATTGGAAAGGGGAAGTGAAAAAGTCGCCAGCGGCTTGGGCTGTATGCAACATTGTTGATCACAATGTCTATCTTTCGCTCTGTGAGGTCTTTACGCCAAAGTTTTGTGTGTAACCATTACGATTTTGCAATCTACACCGAGTGACCTCAAAGAGGTTGTTATACTGTTCTCTGGGTCGAAGCAGTTTACATGTCCACAACCGAGAACTAAACTTTGGTTTCGAAGCAGCTGCCAGGTCCGGACAGCCGGGAAGTTTGGCACCTGCATGGCTGAAGCGTTAACAAGGTCGCTGTAGATGCTGGTAGTACAATTCCACAATAAGTCCTGAAAGATACCGATGTTGTCTACATTCGATAATAGGTTGTAAGAAGATTGGCTTGGGTGTCCACGAGGCCGAACGCAAGATATTTTCGTCTCGGAAACAATAAGCCAAGTGGAAAAAGGGTCGTCGGAAGGAAGTAGCTGCCAAAGACTGCGGTTCCATAAGATCTCTGGAATAACGGCCACCGTCTTTCTGTTGGGTTCAGTGCTGTCGGAGTTTTGCTTCTGGTAGATTAACCATTTGCCGCATGCCTTGCGCACTTTACAATACCTTGCTTTGAAGATAGTGCCGATTCTGCGCAGGAAGAAGAAGCTGTCCATGTACCCACCTGCTGCAAGAATGTCGACGTCTGTGTTCTTCGGAAGCCGAAGATGCACACCATGCTTTGTTGAGCCCAGCGGAACAACGAGCATAGGGAGAACGAACAAGCTTATGACGAGAGATGTAGACATCTTCAGCACGCAGTCTGGTTAACACAGAACTGCACCACAAAGCAGGGGCTCTAAGTTATACACTAATCGAGAAAGGAAGCGAGCTCGCCGATCGCCGCGATTGACCAGCGCCGCGCTCTGATTGGCCAGCGTCGTCGCCAGGCGCGGCGCTGGCAATTGCGCCGGTCGGCGATCTCACCGACTGTTCAACCACGTGGTGTCCAACTTAGAGCCCCTGAACGCAGACTTCTGCAAATCTCTAATCCCAGTGAAAGCCTCGATCGTTTTCGCATTGGTATTTAGTTTTGGACGTCCGGAAGCAGTCCTCTCACACGCTGAGAGTAAATACTGTCACGAATAGAGAGGGCGGAATGTTAGCTCACTAATAGAAAAAAAAAAAAACGGGAAAATCAATACGTAAAAGTTTTTCTTCGGGAAGCGGTGTCTTTTATTGATAAGCGCATGCAAACAACTGAAGTTTTCGGACAGGATCTCCAAATATTTACTCTATGTTTGGAAAATGAGTTCATGCGATAATAAACACTTAAAAACTATTTCGTCCTGTTTTTTTCTTTTAGATTATAATTTTGTTTACACTTATCCGCGTCATTGGAAGGCATATATTAATATTTATGAATTGCTCGCGCATCTTCAGCTCCGATTATATATGTGGACAGAATGCATTCAATTCCCCGACACTGCCTTGAAAACTATGTCGCGACTCGCGAGGTTCGAACTGCGGTAAACGTGCAGGCTGGTCGAACAGGTCAATGTTCCAGTTGGGTTGGGGTTCGGGCTCACTGGGTTCGCATTTTGTAGCGGATTGGTGCCGGTTCAATCAAGCATGCAACACAATAATAATAATTGTAATAATAATATTTATTTTGGCTCTGGACAGCAGCGACACCGCAGAAAGCGGGTTATGCCCATACCGTAGAAGCCCCCGGCGCCGCGTGCTACAGATGTGACGGTGTGAGGAATTTGTACAAATAACAAGATGGAACGAACATGATTGAAATTAAGCTTTCGGCTGGGGGTGAACGGCTAATGTTGCAAAGCCGAGCGCAAGTTCGTCTGCTTGTTTTGCAGAGGATGTTGTGACGTCACTAGCGCCGAGCTCTGATTGGCTCCCGATTAGGAGGATAGTGGGCAAACCTCATAGCAGCTGATTTTTAAGTCTACCAACTATCTTTTCATCAAAGCCAATCAACAGCTCGGCGTTCTGGCGTCACCCCAACCCCTGCAAAGAAGAACGAGCTAACGAACAAAATGTTAGGGCGCAAACGAGCTGGTCGAAGGTTTAACCTAATTGTGCCAAGTCCTTCGTGGTCTTATGCGTTTGTGTAAAGAGTGTTCTCACCTTCCTCTTCTTTTCTTTTGGTTTGTGTTCGCAGTAAAACCCTACATAAACACGAACTTCCGTGAAATAAAATTAAGCTGTGTTTGAGACTCTGTGTGTTGTGTTGTCCTCCCTATTTTCCCCAGTCTCGGGCTGTTTGTCCTAAAATTATGTCAGACGAACTTGCGTTGCGCATAGAATTCCTCTGGGCTCCTGCCGACAATAGTGCCCGAATGTCTTCAGGGTCGTTGGGTGCTTGCAGTGAACTCGGGGGCAGAGAGCTCCAGGACTTGGCTGCACGTATCAGGCAGGTCTCCTTGTGGCGTGGTAAGGGATGTGGCTTCTAAGTGCGAGCACTGAAGAGAAGGGCCTCACAGGGCTTCAATAACGTTCCCATGAGGTTGAAGGAGAGACGAATCGAGGCCGTGTTTCTGCTGTGAGCAAGGCTGTCATTTAGCATATTTTAGGAGGGTGTTTGTAGATGTCTCTTTGTAAGTAGAACGGGCAGAACGAGAAATGCGACGCCTCTAAAGTGTGTATGCGGCCCTGTGTTGAACCTACACATTCTGCGGCTTGCTGTAGCGATTTCTGACGAGGGCTTCACGCAAATGAGCGAAACTGCAACTGAAGGGACGCGACACGAGCGCACGACAGCAGACCGCCGCGACACCAGAGCGCACAACGGGAGAGCGCCGCGACATGAAAGCGCTTGCCATTAGAGCGCGCGTCACTGAGCGCATGTGCCCGCCTTGTTTTCTCGGAATGAACGCTTTGCGTCATTTTATTAGGTTAAGTAAGCAAGCCTGTGAAATTTAAAAAAAAAATTTTTTTCTCGCAAATTTGAATTGAAGAAGCAAGATACAGAGTTTCGGAAATTTAGTTGTTTATCGATTGACGTTCTATTATAGTGGTAAAAAAATGACAAAAAAACATTTAAAGACTGAATGATTGCGCGACATCGCGGATCTAGTCTAGCATGCATCTTTGGTCGTACTCTTCATCTTACTTCGCGACAACTTTTCTTGGCAATGCAGTGGAAGGTACAGACACGCGTTCCCTCTCTCATTTTGAGCGGAGTAAAGCTGCGCACGGGTTCTCCTCCTCTCCCATTTCCGCGGAAAGGAGGAGAGCCCGCACACTCTAAAATGGGAGAGGGAACGCAGGCTTGTACCTTCCATTGCATTGCCAAGAAAGGTTGTCGCGGATTATAGCTTGCTCAGATTCTTCGCTACGCAACGTAGATGGCCTTGCTGCTCCTTAAAGGGCAACGCCGCTTCATTTTTGATATTTAGAAAACTATGCAGCCCTCTTCAGTATCATATAGGAAGACCCCATGTCAAATATTACGATCTAATTCCGTCTATATATTTAATAAACTGGCCAGCAAACTTTCAAATGAGCCAAGTCGCCGAAATCTGCCAACTCTAGCGTGCGACGTGAGGCGCAATCGTCAGCGCAGTCAATGCGACGGAGTTGGAGCGGCAAACGTTGAACCACTACGTCAGAGGCATGACTACGTCATTCTCACGTTTTGTTTGTTTTTACTTCTCAGAGCGAAATTGAACGATGGCGTCATGAGTTTCTCCTCTCGGTGTTGGCTCTACGGCGTCCACGTGATCACCGTAACGCGGATGCGCTAGTTTGCGCTGCCCTGCGCGTTTATCGCATATCCGGTTTCTCCGCTCCCCCTGTCCTCTTTCGTGTTCTCCCCTTCCCCCTCTCCCCAGGGCCATCACCGTCCCCGCCATGCGAAGCGACCTGCCCGCGTCGCGTGTCTTGTACCTCGCCCCCACGAACGTCACAAGACCACATGGTTCAACGTGACGATGGCCATGACTCTGATGACACGAGATCAATGTTGCCTGACGCAACCGAAGTTTCGGTTTCGGTATTAGCTGATTTTTAAATTGAGATTACACACTTTAAGAGGCTCTCTACGAAGTACATCCGCCAGCTTCTGCTCTGTCAAGCTTTGCTCCTTTGAAGTGCGGCCCCTAGCTTGTACATGTCCGGATGATGCAGCCCCAAGGACTTCTGGAATGCATTGAGCAAGGACTCGACGTGATTGTTGTTCCTTGGGAGCAATTCGGAGATCCGTTCGTAGGAGCTCCAGAAGTCATGCGGGAAGAGTGACCAGACCCACCTCCAGGTGGGTCAGGTCACTTGGACCGGACCCACCTCCAGGTAGGTCAGGTCACTTGGACCGGACAACGACCGGACCTCCCGAAGGCAATGAGAACCAGGAAAACCCAGCGATAGAGGACCCTTTGGTGACATTTGTTCCTACTTTACACCTGGGGACCTCTTTTCCGGGACATTTTTTGCGGGGCATTTTTTTCCGGGGGCATTTTTTTCGGGACGTTTCTTCCGGAACCCTACCAACCACGCTATTAGAAGGCGGTACTTGCAATTGCAACAGGAACAATACAGCCATAAATTAAAGGGATGATTAGAGACTTTTAGTTCATTGCCCAACATAATTTATCGTATATTGGTACCTCGAATGTCCACCAACCTTGAACAGTACATATCGAAGAGAACATCCCCAAAGCAGAAAGCCCTACTTTAAACAAATATCGTTTTGATGAAAGAATAAAACGCCCTGTATGTTGCATATAATTTAAAATATATTGGGCAACTAATTTACGTGCAAAAAACTGCGCTATTCGAGAAAACAGGTGTTTGAAGACTCCAATGTCGATCATTCTCAAGCCGCGCACATGCGCTCTCGTGACGCGCGCTCTAATGGCACGCGCTCCCGTGTCGCGGCGCTCTCCCGTCGTGCGCTCTCTTGTCGCGGCGCTTTGGTGTCGCGCGCTCTCTTGTCGCGGCGCTCTCGTGTCTTGCGCTCTCGTGGCGACCTTCCAACAGCACCGAGGGGAAGGGGCTGGGTTGGGGGCAGGTTCTTCGTTCCAGCGGTGAGCGTGGTTGTGACGCTTGTAATAGCGTTTAGTGGAAGCAAGTGGTTGGTGGACCATTGGTGACATTCATTCAAGTCAGCTAGGAGTTCCAGGAATAATTAAGGAGAGCTGAGCGGATTGATTGGTGTCGTCAGCGTACATACTGATGGTAGGGCGCATGATCTCTGTGACTCCATTGAAGACCGCTGAAAATAGTGTGGGAGCAAGTATAGGGCCCTGGGGTACCGCCCAAAAAATGTGCGCGACGATAATAGACAGCCGTGGAATGGCACCTGTTGCGGTCTCCCTTTAACCAGGCTGTACAGTCATTAGAGCAGACAACTGTTGATACCTGCTTCACTGAGGTTCTCAAAGAGGTTGTGCTGATTGATGTGGTCGAACCCTTTTCCAATGTCCAGCTGCGCCAGTCCACAGGGCTTGCTGTTGTGGATGGACGTATTAATAGTGTGGACCACCACGCCCAGTGAATTCTCACAGCTGCGTGTGCGGGGCGAAACCCGTGTTGAGCGTTTGAGAGGATGTTGTTCTATCCGAAATGACATAAAAAAATAATTTCGTTGATAACATGCTTTGGGGTCCTGCAAACAACAGATGTAGTGGCAATCGGGCGGTAGGGTGCTTCAAATCAGTGCGGAATCTGCTTCCTTTGGGAACAGGGGCGATAGAGGCGTGCTTCGATGAGAAAGTGACAGAGCAAGTGTCAATAATATTTTGAAACATGTTTGTCAACACTAGGCCAAATCTGTGGCTTGAGAGCTTAAGGAGGAATGAATGTACTGCGTCTGACCCGGGTTTTGCAAAGGACGGAGCAGGGAGAGGACGTCTTCTAATTCGTCCTTCGTAGTCGTTGTGGTGTATAAAGAGCCCGTGGTTCTGCCCGTGGGTGTCAAGAGTGCTTCCTCTATAGGGTTGGTGAAGCAGCCGGGGAATCATTGCGACTGGACCAGAGGGAGGCAAAGTGATAGCTCAAGAGTTTAGCTATCTCTGAAGGTAGAGTGACAGGTCTCTTGTCAAGGGTGCGAGCGATATTGTCCACATCCTCCCCGTATTTCTTGCATTAAATTTCTTATATGTCTCGGGGAGCGGTCACCCCCCCCCCCCGCCTTCCCCTCCCCCTCCCGCTATTCCAACACCACTGCTATAACACAAAGCAAATTTACATAGCACCACCTTGGTCGCTCTGTTTGATTTTGTTTAATGCTAATGTACCAAACTATAAAAACGTATGCATACTTTCCGTCATATTTTATGCCTGTTCATTCCTTCTCCGATAGCGCAATCGCTCGCGTTGAGGGGAGAATATAACATAAGAGACGATTGGAGCTGCGGCTCAGACCAGCGATCCAACATGACTACCAGCAAGTCGATCGCTTGTACCGTAATCGCTCAAGTGGTCTTCTTAAACTCTTTAACGTAAAGCAGAATGCCCATCTGCGACAGTGCACATAATCTCATCTTTCTGTTACACCATTGGAAGTGGAAACACATAACATCGGCGACGATTCCACCTTTCTTAACAACGCACAACACAAGCATGGCAATGTTGGTGACACACGGAAATACAAAACATAAAAAAACACTCTGATCATCGGTTGGCACTCGGTAACAGGAAACAGAACCAAAGTAGTAGCACAGAAGACTCGCAGGAGCACGGCATAGAAACCTGCCTGTCTGCAACTCAAAGTTGCGGTAACATTGTTGCCGTTGTTGAATCGTTACGGCGGATACGGAGCTGGGTTGATTTACAGTCGAACTTCCGGGTGGCGCGAGTTGCGAAGACCGCAAAATCGGCTATCTTCGCCCAGTGTGCGTAGCACTGCTGCCACTTTTCCGGAACTTTGCTGTTTCTAACAGCTTTGTTTGCTCATTTGACAAATTTTCTGCTAAAAACGTCATTGCAACCAAGGCGCACGGCGTGTTTGAATTGGAAGACTGAATTACAGGCTGCCTTCGCTGACGCTGACACCGAATCAGTTCAATATCGTTTACTAAATAACGCGTGCGACGTGCCTGGAAAACGAAACCAAGAGAAGATGACGCGGGAGGGCGGAGCTTTCTTCCCGTCTGTCTGGAGAATAAGAAAAACGTCACGTTTCTCCCTTTTTCTTTTGTCCGCTTGGGGGCGCGTGATTAGAAGGGAAGAATACCCGCCGTTAATACCTTTCCCCTTCTTTTTTTTTCTTAGGGTGTACGATTTCGCATTCCACCACAAGGAAAACGTGCAGTACGAGGACGATGTTAAGGTGCGACATCGTTCCGGACGATGATAAAATTGTGGGCTCAAGACACACTTAGGTTGAGCCAGAAGATTCCACTCCTTCAAGGAAGCACTCAAAAGTCTTGTCGGGGGCGACAGAGAAGACTGAGCCAGTCCAATCCACATGAATGTTGAAGTCTCCCATCAAGTAGATGTTGGAGTCCGATGCGCGGTCATCGGACACGAGGTGAATAGATTTGCCCAGCGTGCCATAAGCTGCTTCGCGTGTGTCAGGACGACAGTAGACGCTAGACACTAGGAAGCGATCACGTCCAATCTTGGTCTGAACAAAGGCTACCTCGAGGGAGTCGTCTTAGAGGTCGCTCGCGTCGACGGCTTGAGAGGTGAGCGGGGACTAGAACCAGGACCCGCCCTCCACAAGATCGAGACTGATCTCTGAGGAAGACATAAAACCGGATCGTATCTGCAATTCGACCATCACTTGTTGATGAATTCAACTAGGTCTCGTACAGTGAGAACAGTTTTTTGTTCGTTTCAAGCAGTGTGTTGAAATCCGAGAGCTTGTTTCTGATCGAACGGAGGTTTGCAGACCACAAGGTAAGATTTAAAAGAAATTTGGTAGGGATATTTGTTGCATATATGGGGTGCCCTCGGATGACCGTTCCGAGATGACATTGAGTCGAGTATTCAATGTTTCTTCAAAGTAGTCGTCATTGAATGGCTGGAACCTGCAGGCGTCATATTCCCACTGGGCACTGCACACTGTGAATCGAGGTACACAGGCAACCGAATCAAAATATCGGTTTGGTAACCGGTTCCACGAAAACCGAACCGGTTCAAACCGGTTTTTTTACTATACTTTAAACCACGGCCTCCCGCGCATTTTTCGCGCTAAATTAACTTCCTAGTTCGTCGTTAAGAAAGGCATAATACTTTTTTACTGTTATTGCTATCCGGAGACGAGGAATTGAATTCCGGTTCTAATACAGCTAACACCTTACAGAAGCTGCTATATAGGCAGGTAAGGTACGTTACCGGTCTAGTTCGTTTAGTTCCGGCCGTCTAGTTCGTCTAGCGCGTTACCGGTCTAGTTCGGCCAAAAGAGGCAGGGACACGAAGTAAACTGGGCAGTCTGTGTGGTGCCGAATTAGGTTATCAAATGGCAACGCGCTATTTATTCGAAGCAAGTCAAAAGACAAAAGATCTCACGTGCAAGACTGATGTTCTCATGTTCTACGAGAACACCTCACACTTTCGGCAGATGCTTCTTCGTATGGAGTGGGGGCGGTTCTTCTACAAGAAGAAGAGGACGGCAGTCGACGCCCCGTGAATTACGCTTCGAGGTCTATGACTCCGGCAGAACAGAGATAAGCTCAAGTAGAAAAAGGAAGCTTTGATCATAAACTTTTAGTGCCATTGCTGTCAACCAAACGTCCCGACGAGATTACCCCGAGGCTGCAACAACTGATAATGCGCGTCTTCCAGTATCATTTCACCATTTCTCATGTACCGGGCAAGGAGATGCATACGGCCGATGTTTGTTCAGAATCTATGCCACCAACAAACCACTATGTGGCCAAACTTTAGTTCCAGAATACGAGATTCTGACTGTGGAGCTCCTTCCGGCATCGTCCTCATTTTTATCCAGGCTGAAGACGGAACTCTCCAAGGGCCAAATATAGAAAGGGTAAGGGAGTACTGCGAAAAACAATGGCCCGCGACAGACAAGCTTCCTCCGGACTAAAGAAGTTCAGCTCTATTGCATCGGACCTTTCGATTATTCGGGGTCTTCTGATGCGCAACGACAGGCTGGCGATTCCTCCAAGTCTGCAGGGAGAAGTCTTGGAACGACTACACTGCGGACATGAAGGTGTCGTCCGGTGTCATGTCAGCGCTAGAGACTCCATCTGGTGGCCCGGCATAAGCACACAAATACAGGATTACGTAAATCTATGTCCTACGTGTCAACAATATCGACGCCTACCTACAGAGCTCCTTCTTCAAACACCTCTCTCCAATCGACCTTGGCAAGAGATCGGAATGGACCTCTTCCAGATGAATGAAAAAAGTATAGAGTCATTGTCGACCATTACTCGAAGTTCTTCGAGCTAAAAGAACTACAGCGAACAACCACAAAAGAAGTGATGACAGTTTTTGGACAGATCTTCACAAGACATGGCTGCGTGGAAGTCATTCGTAGTGACAAAGGTCCTCAGTTTGGATCTAATGAATTCCGCCGATTTGCGAATGAGTGGGGAGCCCAGCTGAAGACTGAGCCCTTACTACCCAGAAATCAACAAAGAAGCAAAAAGAGCAGTACAAACGGCAAAGAACCTGCTTCGAAAATCTTCGAATACCGCACAAGCTCGATCTTCTGGCCCACCGAACGACTCCCGGGCATGAAGGGTTTTCTCCAGCAGAACTTCTAATGAGACTGAAGTTACATCTCAACACTTCCTACAGCGTCGAGTACCCTGGCACCTCGCTGGTATCACACCAAGGAGAATCAGCAAAACTACAAAAAAACGTAAGACGAGAAAGGCGTCTGACTACAACATGCGCCATCGTACAAGAGACTGCGAGGAGCTGAGACCCCGCTCAGCAGTTTGAATCCACGTGGGTATAGCCACACAAGGAATGGTACAGAACCAAGCCGAGCCGCCACGGTCGTACCTCTTATAAACAGACCAAGGCACAGAACGACGCACGCGACACCACCTACAACCCACGATTTCAGAGGCCCAGGTCTAAGCAGACGGCCAGCAGGACAGGGAACCTTATACAAGAACAAGAAGTGGGAGAGCTTCAAGACTACCGAACCGTTACGGACAGTAGTGCTTTAAAAAAGGGGGAGTAATCATATAAATAACACGTCTGGCGACACATTGAGTCAGACGCCAGGCAATAGCAGAGAAGAAGAACCAGGCTGATGGTAAAGCGCGTGAACCGGTGTCGATGCGCACGAGATAAAATCGTTCCGGTCGGTGTGCGACCAAAAAAATCTGCCAGGTCCTGGTATCAAACCAGGGACCTCTCCATTTCTAGTGGAGCGCTCTACCAACTGAGCTAACGAGGAGTTAAACGTCAATAGAGCAAACGGGTTTTATCAGCTGCCACCAGACTAACACCAACAAGGATGAACGGCTTGCATTTTAAGGTTATGATAATAATTCAATTAAATGCAAATGTGCAAGCGAGCTGGAAAAGAACGACGAAAATAATCTCTGGAGAAGCGGAATAATGGAGCCAAAGAACAAACACAAAACTCCAAACACAGCTAGGTAACTGGGCTGCGATGGAAAAAATCCGCCTGGTCCTGGTATCGAACCAGGGACCTCTCCATTTCCAGTGGAGCGCTCTAACAACTGAGTTTACCATGACTTTGACGTCAGTAGAGCATACGGGTTTTATCAGCTGCCACCAGGCTAACACCATCAAGAATGAACGGCCTGCATTCTTAGGGTTATGATAATAACTCAATTTAATGCAAAGGTGCAAGCGAGCTGGACAAGAATGATGAAAATAATTCCGGGAGAAAGGGAACAAGGGGGAAAAAGGACAAACACTAAATGCCAAACACAGCTAAGTGACTGGTGTGCGACCGAAAAAAAAACGATATAAAAACCAGGCGGATTTTTTCGATCGCACACCAAACACCGAGGTGTGTTTAGGGTTTTGTGTTTGTCCTTTGTCCCCCTCGTTCCCCCTTCTCCTTGGATTATTTTCGTCATTCTTGTCCAGCTCGCTTGCACCCTTTGCATTTAGTTGTATTATTATCATAATCGTTCCAGTTCTTGCTGACTGCTCTGGTCTCAGGGTCCTCATTTCTGGCTTCGGCTCACGGCACCTAGAGCGCGCCCGGGGCGCTTGGCTAAAACAGCAAAAGGTCTATTCTGGCTGGCCACAGGCTGCGCTGTGAGGGAGCGCGTGTTGGCTGTGATTTTAGTAAATGGTGCAATTTTTTTAGCCCTATCACTAAAAATACCGCAAGTCAAGTTGTTGCATTTTGCATTCCTG
Source organism: Ixodes ricinus (assembly GCA_037355805.1). Classification (NCBI taxonomy): domain Eukaryota; kingdom Metazoa; phylum Arthropoda; class Arachnida; order Ixodida; family Ixodidae; genus Ixodes; species Ixodes ricinus. The sequence goes on along the minus strand of JAZHYW010025534.1, from coordinate 689 downwards.
CACACTTGGAAAAAAAAAAGGAGGGGGAAAGCAATTAATTTTATAAAGTAAAAACAAACATCTATGAAGTTAAAAAATGTTGCGAAATGTTCCGACGATTTTATCACTGAGCAGAACACCATCTCCATGCCATGCGCATGAAGATGATGTTCGAGAAGACGTCATATCTGACCAGAGGAGGATGAGAGAAGTACTCTTTCAGGAGCGTGTCACCGTAAGGCCAGTTCTTGGTTGCTTTTTTGTGTTCTGTGGCTGTCATGAAGCAGAGTGTTCAAGGGTTCCATATCAATCCCACTGGCTGATAGTTGGGCGGACCCCTCCATCCATGGGGGCTCTTTACAAGAAGACAGATTTGAATATGTTCTCTATACTTTGTTTCACCTTATTGTCCGGTCAAAATTCGTATTCAAGAAAACATTTCGACCTCATCGTCAATGGCTGTAGGAGCATCTTCAACGACAAATTCGAATTTTGTGGTTTTCCTTGGATGAGCAATTCTAGTTTAAACCAAGCGTGCATAAACGGCATTTTTTTCTTCCACCTCCACAGCTGCGGAGGCTCTGACGTAACATAACGCAAAAATCACGCCGAACTGAAGCGCTCTTCGAATTTTGTCCTCCGCGTGAGCGCTACGACGTGGCTCCCCCTCATTGCTGCGCTGTAATTTTTTTTTTTTTGTGAAAGAGAGA
>JAZHYW010025533.1:0-37855 GCA_037355805.1 Ixodes ricinus | reverse complement strand
GAGCCACATGACACGTCGCAGCCAAACGAAATTTATGTGCCGTTTTCGCTGCTACAGACGACGCCTGCTTCGCTTCATGGGAGCAGTTAATGCTCTCGCATTAATAAATGATGGTACACGAAAAACAATATCTCCACGTGACCGTCAAAGAAAAAATGTAATGCTATACACAAACATATTTATCGTATCATGACGATGATCATCATACCTGTCGAATGCCTGATAGGGTTCTTCAATGAGACCTCCTAGCACGCTGGGCAGGTTGCCGTTGTTGTAGTAGTCGAACGGGTAGAAATATTTGTTCTTGATGTCGAAGCTACCTTCCACGCCGTTCGAGCCAGTGCTATAGAGGTAGGATGTAGAAGCGGGACAGTTACGCAGAATACCACTTCAAACAGCTATACATATATTGATAGTTACAGAAATTAAGGGTCTTGCCCTCACTTTAATTTCAGTGCGTACATAAACATACTTTCTACGCCAAAACATTCCTCTGCTTGACACTGCCTTACCTAAAGCATACTGTGGTAATAGTCCATTCCCCAGAATCTTGGATGTATGTAGATAGCCATTGATCGTTTTTCTATTTGACAGATATATACTAGTACAATATTGAGTAAAATTAGAAAATACAGGAGTATCAAAGAAGAGTCGAAGAAAACAACCGACAGTTCGCTCACGTGCTTTTTTGTGAAAAAGTGTATTCTCAAACCTTAAGAAACAGTTAGTGATCATAGTTGCATCGACGCTATATTCGCAGTCAAAGTTTGACCTATACATTTTTGCGGAATGTGATGCAAATGCACGTGCTTGCAAGAGGGTACTCCACCGTTTCTTTAATAGCTGGTGGATGTGCCTGTTTAAACTAAGAATTATATTTGCCTGAACCAAATCTAACAACTGGCTTTACTAACAAGTAGATTTGACTGCACAAGAAACTCATATGATGTCAAAATACGCCCTTTATCCTCGACGTTAATATTTTTTGAAACTTTTCTCACTTTCTCTTGTTTTTCTTTTAATCTTAAAGTTTCCACTGACAACACTGAAATTGCGACATCTTCGGCAATCACGTGTTCACAAGTTTATGACGGCTTTTGTCTTCGTTTTTGTTTTATACAAAAATAAAGAATCCAGGACAACAAAAAAACTGCTGTTGCAGCTTGACGAGGCTCTGACTCACTGACATACTTTTGCGACAGAAAAAAATAGCTTCCTCAGCAAACAAAGAAAACGCTAAAATCAAATGACAAGTGAAACAGCAGTAAAACGTTTTTCCCATTGATTACATTATGTTTTATGGCTGTGAATCAAATGCTGTGGACGTTCGCTTTAAATCAAGTTCAGCCGAAAAAAAAAAGGAGCGCGAGGTATTTTGTTTTTTTAGACTGCCTGATCGTGACTGAGAGTGACGTCTTCCACCGCAAAGCGCGGAAAAATATGAATGCTTGTTTTTGACATCGTCTTCATTTGCCGGTTCCTTCGGAGCAATCATTAATTTAGAAACACTAAATTCCATGCCGGGAGGAGTGAATCCAGGAAATTTCTATAATGCTAGTATAGTTTGTGTAACAAAAAAAAGATCGGCTGATTATTCATTTTCTAAATAACGGAATTTGAGGTGACGCAAGTTGCCAAGCAAGCAATTTTCTTATGGAGGAACAATTTCGCCTACAAACTATAAAAGAAAAGAAAAAACTGTGCTTAGTAAAAAAAAAGAAATTATGTAAAACGTCATCGAATGGGACTTTACCACATCCGCTTTAATCCGTTCAGCCCTAGGCTGCGACTGCGGTTGGAGCTGCGCTGTCGCCAGACCAATCAGCCGCCTCCCTTTCATCACCTGACCCAGCTCTCCGCGCGAAGATGTGGGTGAGAGCGCGATCACGAGGCGAAGAATCGACGTAATGACTCATCCAACGCAATCGTAGCTTCAACCGCAGCCTCAGCTTGTGAACGAAAACGAGTGTTGGCGATGAGAGATTGAACTATACCGAGCGCTTTGCCCAGCTTGTTTTCCACAAAATTAGGTGTTTACCAAACAGAAGGCCTGCTGACTGAACAGTTTGCGTCATCTTCATCGATCGAGCGCTATTCTACGTCAACACAGCGCTGCGTCGAAAGCACAGGCATATATTTTATGCTGTTGTTGTCCCCCACGAATTTAGTTATCGACTTAACCGCGCGGGGCGGGACAGTAGGATTTTATTCCCTGAAGACACTTTTGCACAGGCTCATGTTCCTGGCAAATGTACGCACCCTGGAACTTTCTGACCTAGCTAGAGGTTACTATTCGCAAAGTGGGGAATACTTGATTACAGAAGAAAGGTGCCGTTGATGAGGTGTGTCCGAAACGGAAGGCTGCGGTAGCAAACTCATTCTCCATGCTGGCATCGACGCTGGCGTTGTAGGTTGTGTATCCGGAGTTCCTTGGCGTCAACCCATACGCGTCCGAGGTCTTGGCGCCTAGTATTTCGGGCAGCCATTCCTTGTAGGCCACGTGCTGTAACTGCGACCCAACGACGCGCCTATGGCCAGACACCGAAAGGAAAAACAATATTAAGCAAAAGCAGTCATTGTTGCCAGATTTGGTTTTGTTCTGGTTTGGTTTTGGTTTTGATCTGTCATCTCCACTTTTAGTGAAGCTGAAAAAGATTGTCTGGTCGAACCGTCGGTACCCTCCTTTCCTCTGGCATTTCTCTTTCCCTTCATACACTTCTAATACACTAAAAGTGCCCGGTAGAACCCCAGATCTTCAGATTCACTTGCAAACAAGCTATACGGCTCGATGAGGTAACAATATTACGATGCTTTGGCGACTCTGGTTAACTCCGGAACTATCGTTTGTCTAAAACACGTTCCTTTTCGCTGGTAGGTGTTCAAATGCCTGATGACAACAGAGTACGACGTTTTAACTGAATCGTTTTTCATTGAGATATGACTAATTCGTTAGTACATTGATCCGTCCAAAACGTTTTGGAGAAGGAATATAACCTATATGAGACTGAGGTCGGTATGATCAGTGGAACATATCTGCACAGTAATCTTCGAAGATAGCCATCTCAAAATTTGGAAAGCGAAATCTCTATCGAAACCAGGTAGTAAAGCTCCCCAAAACTCCTTATTGAACGTAAAATCACCAAGGACATAGTTGTTCGAACCAACTGAAGTGCACAAGAATCGTAAATGAGAACGTGAAAGACTAGCTTTCACAGCACGAGGTTGTGGGAAGTGCAGTGTAAAGCCGCACTTGCAATGCTCGTGCACTATACAAAAAACTCAGGGTATTCGCTGCAAACATGATAACAGAATAATCTACGGGCGCGCCTCACGCATGTTCAAAGCACGTTTACTTCACGCATAGATGTACGCTTCAAACATGTCGGCGGACAGTTTTGTTCTGACCAAAGTGAAAGGATCATCATATGCAAGGAAGACTAACGCGTCAGACAGTGACTGCGGGCTGTCTTTTGTAGGATGCACTATTAGTGTGACCGGGATTCAACAGAACTTGGAGAGTGCGCGTTGGGCGAACTGCTGTGCACATAGCCTTATCCCTAACGCAGTTCTCTTTCATGTTTATTCATGCGGAATTTGTTCTCGGCTAGTGTCACCCTCACGCTTAAGCTGTAACCACCGGCAGCTTAAGAAACTCAGGGTTCAAGCTTCTTGCTTCCTGATTGGTTTTTTTGGTGTTACTTATCGGCTAATCTCACAATCTCAGTGACTGCGAAGGGGTGACATTATGCTTCGGACTTGCCACGCGCTGCGATTTTTAAGGTGTCAGTGATTATATCGATGATAGCAGTCATAAGGTGTGCTTTAATACAAGGGAATTAAGCTATGCTATGGATTAGTGTAGGAGCGAGTGACCTTCCTCACCTTGAAACTTGAAATAATGTCTCGTCTCCCCAATGAGGGTTAACTTCTTGAAGCAGCTTGGCTATCCTGTTGTGATGAAGTAACAAAAGAATCTGCAAGGATGTTAGGGCCGCATGCTGATTGGACCTGGGATCGCCTGTTAAAAAAAAGTGTATTAGTTGTAAAATCTTTAGGCAAATGAGATATGTATCACACAACGTCAAAGGTGGGCTGAAATCGTTCTTTCTCACAAAAATACACAAGCATCTTTACTTGACAACCGAGAGCACGGATGAAAAAATATTTTCTTTCGTATTTGATACGCGGAGCAGATACAAACGCGCTTGCACAAAGACGCTGATACCCCACCTTGTCTGCTCCATCAATGCGAGGATAAAATCTGAGAGGGAGGGTTGCGTCATCACCACAGATCATAGTATCTCTAAGCCTTATTTTATAAGTGTTTCCTGAGTGATCGATGAGGTGCTTGCGATTCGTTTTGATCACGTTGTCAGCTTGTCTCTTTGTTAGTTTAGTTCGTCCTTGCGTTTGTTTCTCCCGTAGCTTACGTGCGCAGGCTTGCGGCGTTGCGTAACTTTCGTTGTGGTGGAGTAGGTATGATGTCCTTGTGTCCTTCCATATGAAAATATCCGCCGGTGCTCGTGCGCCTTAGGAAACGGTCAAAGCTATCCGCAGGTTCTTCACACCTTAAAGGGACCGTGCATCGATATTGGGTCGGAATGTTTCTTACTTTACACAAGCTTCTTGTGCATGCGTGACCGCAGAACTCTCGGACGTAACGGCACTGGAAAAGAAGCTTCTTTGTCGTGGTGTAATTGCAAGGACAAAAACGGACTTTATCTTTCTGTCTCTCCTTTGCAAAACCTGATGACGTATTCACAGAGATCGCAGTGTCGATATAGCCACGGGGATTTCCCACGCTGGCGCCGTTCAAATGCGGCTTATAGATTGGACACGACCTAAGAGTGAGCACTCGATCCGGGCTCATGACAACCGATCCTTCGAGGAGCATTCGGGTAGTGGCTGGTGTCCATTCGCTGCATTGACGGGAGTAATACTAACCATGCCTGGAGCTCAGCACGTGCCCTGTGCTTTCCCAACCAAACACCGTTTCGAATTTTCAAAGCCTGTGCACAAGAATTTTGGCGTCAAAACAGTGAGATCCAGGGAAGACGCGGGTTGGACACGATGCGACGCGTGAGCGTTCAGCTGGACACTTCGTGTCCAATCAACGCATCGAAGGACTCCAGTCATTGGGCTCGAGTCCAATTGCTGATTTCGCGCCATCCTACTGGATTGATGTGTTTTGCAGGAAGTGAATGTCGTTCGCAGGCCTTGAATATTGTATTTGGCGTTGGCCAACCCCAGCACGTGGTCATGGTGAACATTGGTGGCTTTTAATTAATACCATATCACGTGGCTGCTGCTTCTAGCTTCGAGTTAAGGGTGCAAAAGCTGTTCGTGTTTCTTTAATTTTATTCGCGACTGCCAGTGAGTGGAGAGAACAGTAACGCCAGGATCAGAGGTGTTGAATGTCGAGCATTAATTCTGGGGGTTTTTGCGGAAAGTATTAAAACCAACGCACCGACGCTTTGCAATAAACTTTGATAAAGATTTAAACCTGTTTCGAAGCAAATCTTGTTCTCGCCAGGGATACTACAGTGGTCCGAGTCGGGGTTGGCGCTTGGAGGTGGTAGCACGAGTTCGTTGACCTCTTGGGTCTTGAGAAAACCTAGAAGATGCAAGTTATTTTAGCACTCAGCCTACCAAGGAAACATCAATGCTCCGCTTTACTGAACATAGCCCCAGAAGAGACTGGGTCTATTTGAAACTACAGTGAATCGCATAAGAGGAGCTTGCCGTTTTCGAACGCTCGAAGACTGTCCGTTTCATTCTTGGTGGCTCCGTAGATTTGGGAGCCGTCGATATAAGCTGTTTGCGAGTTGGTCTGCTCCCTGTGCCCTGAAATATTTGTGCCATTCACTTATCGATATGTACCCCAACAATCATGCAGATCTGTCAACGCAGGTGATCAATCTTACAAATCGAAAAGACAGCTCAAACCTTAGATAAAATAACATGGACGATAGCGTACAATGGTCAGTGAGCGGCTGAGAACCTTGCACATGCTCCGCCCCGAGCGCAAGCTCTGCCGTCGCTAACATTTTGTCACACGCGTAGCTAAAGCCCGACGGAAAACAACGAGTGCGTGGTGGAGGCGAAGTATCTACTCCGATTTTTAACCTGCCACCAACTATAGATAGTTCATTTAGTATCGCAGATACAACATTACTGATCTGCTTTCCGATCACTAATTTAAAGTTCCTGATTTTATTATAGTCTCGGATTATAGTTCTAGTTCTTGAATAAGAATCTAGTTTCCGCTCTAGTTATATAGGTCAGTGACCTGAGCACGCTAACAAAGCTGGACGAAATTAAAAGTGGTAAGAAATATATTTTCCCACGTCATTTTACGTTAGTATTACAACTACCGTATCTAGAAATTATGAAAGAAATAAGAAATTATTGGCGGACCTGCCTTAACTTCGTGTGATATTAAAAAAACGATCATCATAAGATCATCCAATCAGAGTAAACCATTGTAAGAAGATGCGAGACAAAACAATGTTGCGCAAAAATGACGTGCATCGGGTGCCCCTGACTCATTCAGAGTTATCGTCAATTTTGGGTACTTCCTGGCAGGAAGCCATTGATTGCAAGTAGCTCTAACCATTTCGGCGATGGCTATCTTCTGCACTAATCATTCCCTTCTCAGCTTCTTTCACCCCTACTGCTCCAAGCGGAGTCTATTTTTGATCGCTGCAAATTAACTCGGATGTCGCCGCAGTTCATTTACAGGACGTGACGAGGAATCGGGAATTTTTAAGCTGGAGAATTTGGACGTTAAAATCATAAAATAGAAGCTCTCCCCAAACTCATAAAAATAGGAAGCTCTTCCCAAAACGTGCACCAAAACGAGGTCCTCTTAGATTCCTTACGATCGTCAATATGTGACTGTGGTCGACACTGTAGATTTGTGTTATTTGGGACATTTCTCAAATACATTCTTTTTGGAGAACGCTGCACCGTATGCTACGTAAAATATATTTTTGGAATAGTAACACTTGCTAAATTTATGTCAGTTTCCTGTCGTGTATCTGGGTAAACACCAACGTCACTAAAAGCGCTTCGTGCTCAGTTGCGGAGCTTCCTATCTCGCCAATGCATTGCGCCCGAGCCGAAAAACGTCTGGCGCCAGTCCAATAGGCGACGCGAGCGCCGCGCGTGGCTGGCAGGATACTGAGGGCGCCGCGGGCGCCTCTGATTTTGTCGGCACCGCGTTTCATCCTGATTATGGTGCCTGGAAAGCGCCCCGACTGGTGCGTTTGCCGCGTCCAAAAAGTGGTCCCTTGATTTCCGCCTGGTGACGTCATACAAGTGTCATGCTGTCGCCGGTCGTGATCCTGGCGGTGTCCCAGCAGCAGTGGTGGATGTAGCAGACGCCTGTTCTGCTGCAGGTCGCCCTCTGGTGTGATAGTCCACGAAAGCTTCAGCAGCCAGAACTTGGGACGCCGCGACGACAGCGACACTCCCGTTCGCTCGTGCTTTTCGCCAGCATTTCTAGGACCAACCGCCAGGATCGCGACATCCGGCAGAATGACACTCCGGTTTCTGTGACGTCATTTGTTGTCACTTCGGAACCACTTTTGATGTATGGGGAGGAAGGGACGTTAAACACACCAGTCGGAGACGCGTTCTAGGCACCATAGTCCTGATGCATGTTCTAGGAACGTATAAGTTGCGAGCTTGACCCGCGCGTGGGCGCAGAAAGGAAAAGCAGTAGTTTTGAAATTTCCGCATCACTGATGGAAGGCCAGCGCAAAACATTAAACAAGAGTGGTGCATCAGCATTCGGCGTATGTTCAATCAGTGAGAACACTTGTTCCAGACGAATGCAGCACTTTTGTCCAATTAGTGCCCCGCCTCCCGTAGATGACGGAATTATTACGATACTATTGTCTTTCCTCATATTGATTTGGCTTAGAGCCCTGATAGCTACAACTCAAAAGATTTGGCTTCGAGCCCCGATAGGCGTAGATTAGATAGGAATGGGTAGGATAGGGCTTAGAGTTTTGATAGCTGCAACTCAAACACAACACGTCGGCATAACCACAAATCTATCCAACTTCAAAAAGAACATTTCCCTTATGTTCTAATCTTTTTCTCTTCTTTCTTAACGGATTCGCCTATCTCCCAGGTTTCTTTGTTTGTTTGTTTTTTTCCTTGAGGGTATTCTTCTTTTTCGGGGGAATTTGGGCTCAGGGAAAGGAAGGCTTGACGCTCTGAGGGTGGCCTCGCCAAATATCGGTTGCTAGTTGAAAGAACTGCATCTGTCTGTCTTCGTTCCTACATGTTTTACTTTTTCGTGTTTCTTTTTTTTTGTGCTTTTTCATATTTAAGGAGAATATTTTAGTGAACCGTACTTCACAAGTTGTTCATTTTCGATGAATGCGCAGATGAGAATGTAAAATATTGCGCGCAAGCCGCTACGGCGGCTTCTGCTTGTCGCTGTCAGTTCCAAACTTACAAAACCGGAACGTGCAAAGGTTTGGACGTGAAGCTGACGGAGCCGGGTGGAGCCAACGTCGCACTTAAAGGAAACCTGAAACAATTCTTTCAAAAAATGAGATAGTGGTTCATTCTAGCGTAGTTTTATTCCGTGAGTCTGGATATCAGGTTCGTTTTCCCCGAAGATGTAACGAAACGAGAAAAACGCGATAAACCCCCGACCAGTCGTTGCGTCATAAGAGGATCTTTCGGCCGGCAAGCTCGTGTCGCTCGAGGGCCGTGAGTGCAATCGCAAGCCTGCCAGGTATATTCCCCCGCACTGGCACCAGTCGTGACGTCTTTTTCGCCCTTTTTTTATAAGAAATTGAAAGAGTGCGCGTGCAGAGCTTTGATAGGCGCTGAAGATGCGCGGGAGCGGAGATTCTGAAAGCTCTTTTTGTGACGTAACACTCTGGGAAGGAGGGCCATCAGAGGTAGTTTGAAAATGCTTTTCTGCAGCCTCCATGCACCAAATTAAAAGCAATAATTTTAATATTCGAGATCGTGGAGGTCAAATGAAGACGATTTATGTGTGTTTCCTGATATACAAAACAGCTTCAGCTTCTTTTATTGCACAGCCAGCCACTCGAAGTGCTAGTGGCGACTACAGGGTTCGACTAAGAATTGTTTAGGCTCGGCCCCAGAGAGCCAGGTTCGCAATAGATATGGAGCTTCTAATGACGTTGAATAAACACGTTATTTGTGCGTCTGCAATATGCATGCCTTTTTGCTATCTTCTGTTATAAAGTATTTTCGACAGCTAAGCGCTTCGTCGATTGACACGTCGGAGCGGGCGGCGCTGTCAAAGCTCATCGTAAAATAAACGGAACATTCGAATCGTATTCTTTCTGTGGCGTGTGTAGTATGTACCCAACAAAAATAGTTTACAGTTTTTTGTTTCTTTTTGAAATGTGGTACAATGTTTATTTTTTTTATGTCCTCGGGAAAAAATATACACCATAAAACGCAATACGCAGGCTGCACCTGTCGAAATCAACAGTCCACTGGTTTAGGGTTAGCAGGGACGCCGGTGAGAGACTAGCCTCCTACCCAGTGAGTGGTCTCGAAAAAGGTTCCCTGTTCCCTAGGGTGGAGTTTTTCTGTGAAAATTGTATATAGTATGTTGCAGGTTAAGAAGGTAGGGCGAGGGAGCGAAGCTGGGCGAGGAGGAAGCGGACGCAACGCTGGCGAGGGGAGGGGGTTTCGTCCTCCACTCGCCAACTGCTGAGTCCTATCCTCCTCTCCCATCGCTCTTTTCCTCGCCCTACCTGCCTGAGCTGTCACTGACTATAATCAACACTAAACGTTTCCCCGCTAAATTTAGCCAAAATCGACATCACGTGTCTTATAGATCAATTCAGTATCTACGGTACATTTAGAGGGAAAATCAACATCACGTGATCTATACACCATTTCAGTTTCCCCACTAAACTTAACGCGAAAACTATCGTCTCGTGCCTGAACATCTTCAGCTTACCCATACATTTAGTAGGTAAAGTGATGTTTGTGACCTATATACAAAAAACAATTTCCCGCTAAATTTAGCAGAAAAATGGATGTCCGGTGTTTTATCGATCAGTTCAGTTTCCCCGGTAAATTTTGCGGAAACATCGACGTAATATGACCATTACATCCTCTCTGTTTCTCCCGCTAAATTTAGCGGGAAAATGATCGTCTCGTAACTAAACGCCTTCAGTTTCCACGCTAAGTTCAGCGGGAAAATCGACGTCACGTGAGCAGCGAACGAATTGAGTTCTTTTTTTTTATCACTTCTTTTGTTAAGTTTTACGTACCGAGCTTGCAACGGAAGCAGGGCGTAGAGCGGATGAACGAGAGGCAGCTGATGTTGAAGTGGGCGAAGAAGGGATCGTCTTTCGTAACGTCGATCTGCAGACATTGCGGGGACGACCGCCTGGGGACTTCGCAGCAGTCATTTGGGCCTGGGCCTGCAAGCGATGGAAGCCTAAGGAATTGTAGTCACCCCGAACCCGGTTGAGTCTACGCAGATGCCTTAGAGATCCTCAACCACCGCTTTGGAGACAAGAAGTGATTAAAGCAAGAGTACTTCTCGAGACTGAGGTGAATACGACCAGTCAAGACTTCCAGCGATACCTTGGCTCTACTAACGATGCTCGACCAAGTGCAAGTCAACGTACGAGATCTCCAAGCGTTGGGTGTTACCAAGACAAGTTTTTCATCGATGCTGTGCTATATTCTGATACGAGCGGTCTTCCTCGCGACATCGTCGTCAGCTTCCACAGGACCATGTATTTATCTGCGACGACGGTCGTGGCTGCTCCCAGCATCCATCCAGACCGATCCTAGCTAGATCAGCCACTTGCGTTCTTATGCATGGAGGGTGAAATTTGAGAGAGGAGTGAGTTTGATACTTCAGAAACTAAAGACGCAACAACCACGAAGTGTTTGGTCAAATCCAATCAACGAGAACCGCATAGACCGACCTAATCAGTTTTTTATAACTAGGTTTCCGTGTTCCCGGAGCTTATTTTTCGCCATATTCGGAGGATGCTTTTTGAAATTTATTTTTGTTTATTTTAAAATTTTCAAAATTCGGAGCTCAATTCTGAAGTGTTTTTCTTAAACATTAAAATAATATCCGGGTGTAAACGTGTGCTAGATTAAAATAGAACGAGTTTGTACCACTTTATTTCTCCGGATGCAGAACTTCCTGAGTGGATGTGGTGGGGTAGGGGAGCGTCAGATGTTGGCTCACTTACCAGAAATTGAAGAGCGCACCTGCCCATCTGTCGCTTCCACGTCGCTGATGAACGTTGCAGAAACTCAAGAATGTATGGCTCACGCGACTTCCGAAGTTCTCGTACAGTAGCAACCCTGGGTCTCACTGCGTTCTACAGTTACGGATACAGACACTGGTAGCAATGTTCTATCGCGCAATCCACCGACAAGCATGCAAAGACGAATGCCAGATTAGTGTTGCAGTAAGTCGCAGAAGGGACCTGGCCTCAGCCAGTGTCAGTCTTTTCCGCTAGATGTCAGTTACCTTATTACTGAGTCGCGAATATGGTGATGATTGCTTTCAAAGTTCAGCGTTATGTCTATTATGACAATTTATTTTAAGTTCAGCGTCAACTCGAATAAAATTTTATACGGGTGTAAGCGTGCGCTGTGTGTGTAAGTGAGAACATCGAGTTTCTCCTACTATTTTTCAGCTGGATTTGGCGTTGGCGCAATTGCTATTGGCAATAATAATTTGTCCCACGACAAAAGTTGAAAACAAGTGTTGCTTCGATAAACGTCGGAACCTTAAAATCAATTAACTCCTAAAGGCAGTCGCTAGGAAGCTCGTATTCATACTATCATATCCATGAACCTACTCCGCCACTGCGCGGGGTGGAGTGGAAAAGGGCGTAATATACAATCAGCAGCTGCCCGTCCCCTATTTTCCGTTCTATGAAATCTCTATGGTTCAGAGCTTGCACTGTTCTAGAAACACAAACCCTTCTTCCTCTAAGAAGCACTAGTAGTATTGCCCAAACTGAAAATCGAAATAGGGGCTTTTGTAGGGATCTAAAATACCTGTTGTCCTAGTGAACCTTGACTAGATAAGCGGTATGCTTCTCTTTGTCAATGGTTCCAGGTTTGAAAGAAAACACGGGGTGATATTTTCTCAAGATCATTGATCCTGTGCCTTTCCAAACTTAATTCTCAAATACTGTCTTTTTATTCTTTTTTTTTTGCAGTGCCTTATTGAAATTCGGAGTATTTCGGATAAATCCGAATTGATAAAAATTTTACAGGCGGGTGTTTTTCGGAGTTTTTTCGGATTAACCCAAAAACACGGAACTTTATATAGAACATATCCTCACCACCGAAGGAGAAACGTTGCATCTGCAAAGAGACAGGTCACAGTACAGCAGACTGTTGCTCAACTCTACCTCTGAACAAGAAACGACGACTGCCGAAGGAGATGAGGTGTTTAAGATGCACTTTCATCGGCCATCGAGTGGGAGACTTCAGACGCAAGGTCAACTGAGCAACCTGTAGAGGAAGACACGCTACGTCTACAAGCGACCAATTATGGACGAAAAAAGAAAAAGTAATCCTCCACAAGCAACAGCACAGCTGTTTGGACGTCGGTTAGCTTCAAGACAACCGAGGGTTCGGAGATGTACTGCTGCAATCCTTATTATCCTTAGGTATGTCAGAGAAGTTATTGCCGGAGTCAGCCAGTGGACGTTTGTCACCCAGTAATTATATCGACATCTACAGCTGAAGTGCAGTGACCACAAAAGGATGGGGCTCAATACCTTCACCAGTGCTTCATTTCAAGGAGTTAAGAAACAGTGCGCAGTAGAGCTCCAACTCAAAAGTCAGTTCAACATGTACGGATGCAAGATTAAAGCGATCGAGATCCTTGTGATTTGCCAAGATATAACTACTTTAACAACAAGTTCAGTCTTTGTGGCAGACATGGAGAAACAGGGACATTTAATCGCCGTGAGTTTGATGTTTCCAGTAGTTTCATGCGCAACTGAACATCAGTATATTGATTGGCTCTGACCAGATGTGGACTCTTATGACTGGTGAAATTTCTTGGAGTGAGGACTGCAGCCTATTTGTTGCAGTAAATTTTTAAAAAAATGATTGGACTTTCCAGGGACGGATACCGCTTCTGACGTCACGAGGATTTCAGCAGAGCTTAGTCGTTCGTGTCTTAACGACCCACACCCCACACAAGACTGAAGACGCTCTTCGACATTTTGTAGAGTCAAAGAGCTTGGAAATCACGGACGCTCAAGACCAACAACTAACGAGTCAGACAATATCCCGCATTTGGGGCAGAATATTCACCGGTTTGACAACACAACATGACGCCCCACACCTCTGGGAAGAGAATACAGACCACCTTAACAACACCAAGTATAAAGAAGGCGAGACATTAAAAACTAGTTAGTCGACTCTATCAGAGAGTACCTGAAAGCGAGCACCAAAGATCTGGTACCTAGTGAAACTAATGATAGTGAATGAAGGTTAGCTTGCGTACCACACAGGGGTGTCATTTGAGAGGAAGCCCTCACGACGCGACTCCAAGTTATTTTTATGTACCTCGCTTTTAGCCTGATGCAAGCGTCAGAACGAATGTCAAAAGACAAATCATTATGACACCTCCCAGACAACGAACAGTAGCCCTAAAGGTACCAAGGTAGAAGAATCTGTTGGTATTCTCGGACTGTATGTGATCAGAAGCGCGCTACGGACAAGGTTGTGAGACGAAAGCTCAGCACTAATGTCTCCGGCGGCAATACTTCTGTATGGAACCTGACTGAACGACATCCACCCCTCCGAGATGTTTAGCGGATTTTGGATATGTTGGTACAAATCGACAGATGCGGGTTGTTACCTTTCCAGTATTTGACCTTCGAGTTGACTGATAGCAAAGGAAAGAATATGCCAGAACAAAATTAAGACAACAGAAGCATTCCAGAGCAAGATTACTTGCTTATTCACAAGGCCGTCTTTGGCGAAAAGGTCTTTTGAGGTATGTAACAGGTCTATCACAAATGTTCACAAGCTCCTGAGTTCACAATTAATGTGTTATAATGTAGCATTAAATGGGCAACGAATGAAAAAAGAAAGAAAGGTTCGGTCATGGAAGATTTAGTTGCGAAATAGACTGAATACTGAACAGCAGATTCCACAGCTATCCACTTGGAGTTAGCACCTGACCCAGTTTGCGGCGGGAATGTGCTGAAAATACGTAATTAACCCCGGTAAAGTGCAAGTGAAGACAAAAAGGATGGTCTGTGGTCGCGAAAGGAGTGCATGGGGCTCGCTCTCTTTCTCATGTAGCTTTTCTGGATCCTGGGAGAAAAGGACGTTTTGAATAAACCACTCGAATCTGTGTCAAGCTCTTGCTGTCGAATGGTCTTGAATTCAACAGGGTGATACATTTATTTATTTAGTTTAACTCGCAGCCCGCATATTAAATTATTTCAGGACGGTGAGAGAAGTAGAAACGCATGCAAATATGCACACAAATATACACAGAAACATGCACAGAAATAGTACACAGAAATATACTTGCAAAAATTGGAGCAATAATAAACTTGATCGCTTATCACGAAAATAAACCTCATATATATGAAAAGAGCATTGGTCAATTTGTTCATTAAATATTGAAGAAAAATATTTCAATAGCATATCACTCAATTACTTTACAATTAGCCGATTCCTCTTCTTTGTTCCTCGTCTTTGTTATTTGTGCGCTTTTTCTCAGTTGTATCATAAACAAATTCGCCTGCATTGCCACTTTGATGCATCCCTTAAATGTACGTAGAAAAACGGGTATCTGAAAGCATTGGCTCTACAGCTGAAATCTCTAATTACGCAAGCGTCATTCGTCTCTCTTAAGACAAAATATGGCTGACACAAATACCTGCTTTCTCATTCTTCTTCTGTTTGAGTATATGTGAAGCATTAGCTTTAAACGAAGACGGTTTCCGCGAAAACAGCGGCTCAGAACTGAATGTCACTTTTGATAGCACTCGTGCTTTCATCATACCCATATCTTCTAAAAACAAATCTCGCATCTTTGTTTTGCGCTCGTTTAATCTGATTCATAAGCAAATAATAATAAAAAATGCCAAATTACTCAGGCACGAATCGCGTGCGAATATAAGTCTAATCAAATGTAGACCTGAAAATATCCGATATGTGCAAGGACAAGGAGCATGAGGTCTCTCTGGCTCATTCTGAACCTGGTAAACATCAAGGTATTTTTCGTTTTTTTTTTAATTTTTGTCAGATATAATTTTGTAGTGAGCCTCGTCATTTACTGTGATATTTTTTTTATTCACCGCGATTCGTTGTTTCCGTGTTCCGGAGGTAAGTGAGCTCACAGACCTGTGTTTACAGCTTGTACCCCCTCAGCCAGTGGTAGATTGCGTGAAAACACGTACCATACCGGTGATCGCACCTTCTAACTTCAAAATATATTTTTTGTTCGGGACAAAGCGGTACGAATAAATCAGTTTAATAGACCCTTTTTGAAATTCAGTTTAGTGAATTTGATCACTATAATTCCCTCAGTGTATGACATCTGTGTTAAAATAATGACGACATTATTGGTGCTGATGGAGGAAGGAGTTGAAGGTACTGTCCAGTCAACGATATATATGAGGTTTGTACTTTCGAGATCGCCACTACAATGCGACGCACAAACTATACAACGCCTGCGCAAGCGTTTATTTCGGAATGTGGTCCAATGAATATCTTTGCACAAGTTCGCATCTAAAAGCCTTTTGATGGCGTAAATTTAATCAAAGTGTTTTGAGTCGCTGCTTTGTATTGGTCAGTCCTCAATGTTCACTCCATCAAAACTGAAACAAATCAAGACCGAATTATGAGGTGGCCAAAGAACCAGAATGTCATGTGCCAAAATTTAATCTTTAATCAGATCCCTGCACAATAAAGTGGATGCAAAACATGAACAAGTTATGGCTTCCCTCAACGAAGCTAAAAGAGGCCCAACTCTCACTTGAGCAACAGATTTCCGACATAGACAACAGGCTATCCGCTGTCGAAGAAAGTGTTCGTCCGTCCGTAGGCCAAATAACTGAAGGTCATAACCCTCAAGTCACTGTTTTGAGCCAACGGCTTGATGACTTCGAAGATCGTTCACGCAGAGAGAACCTGATTTTTCATGGTATTGCTGACAATGGTGCCGAGACTTGGGCACAGTCAGAAGAAAAAGTTTGTGACATTCTGAACACTGCGCTCAATTTGACCTTGGAATGTACGGACGACCGTATATCGCGCGCCCACAGACTAGGCAGATTTGTCCCCGGGAAATGCAGACCTATTATTGTCAAGTTTTTGTCGTTTAAGTTCCGTGATAGCATTTTGGCATCAAAAAAGAAACTTAAAGAAAGTGGGGTATCGGTGAACGAAGACTTCTGTAGGGCGACAAGAACCGTGCGTAAAAAACTGTTTGATTTTGGAAAAGAGACCGGTCATCAGTTCACCATACGTTATAACAAGCTGTTCATAAACAAGAAATGCTATGTATACTCACTGGCTACTGACTCAGTATGTGAACTGGAATCAAACAGTGACTCAGCCAGAGCTCAAACCTCGAATCCGTCTACGTTTTCAGCTGGTGATGATGACGCCCCTTTATATTAAAAAGAACACGCACTCTAAGCCTGTACAAAGTGACTTGTCAATTCTATTCTCAAATGTCAGGAGTATGGTTAATAAACGAGATGCTTTATCGTCTATCCTTGATGACTGCTCAGCTGACATTGTCGTCTTGACGGAAACTTGGCTGTCTGCGAAAATAGATAATGCCGAACTTCTTGACTGCGAAAAAGATTACACTATTTATCGCTATGATCGTGATGTTAAATCTGGGGGAGGTGTTCTTATTGCGGTAGCTCGTGATCTCGTATCTAATATGGTCGTACTTAGCTCCCCTCTTGAGTTCGTTTGTGTTTCTGTTCAGCTGAATCACCAAAATGCACTATTCTGTGCGTGCTATCGACCTCCAAGCGAAACATCGGCTTTCTGTGAACAATTACATGATGTCCTAAGTGGCCTGGTCTTGAAGTTTCCCTTTTCTCCTTTATTTCTTTTGGGCGATTTTAATTTTCCGAAAATAAATTGGTTAGGGTCCTGCCCCGCCGTCAGTGGAACGTCAGCCGAAGGCTTATCTTTTGTAAACTTGTGTTTAGACTTTAATTTAACACAGCTTGTGAATCAACCTACCAGATCTGGTCCTACATCAGCTAACATACTTGACCTCATTCTAACTACAGCACCAGATCTTGTTCACTCACTTTCATATTTCCCTGGCTTAAGTGACCACTGCTTCATGCACTTTTTTATAACCGGGCACATTTCTCGTCAAGGTACTAAGGTCAAAACAATTAGAGACTACAAAAAGGAGATTATTCACAAATTAATACCGAGCTTGAATTATTCATTGATGAATATATGCCTGGTTTTTTTGAACGCACGGTAGAATGTAATTGGAATTTATTCAGAGAAAAAGTCATGTCGTTAATTCACAAATATATACCACTTCGTATCATCTCCGATAAACAACGTTCACCTTGGTTCACCACCGCTCTAAAAGGTTGCTCAACAAAAAAAAAACGACTCTTTCGTCTAGCGAAACGCACAGACAATCCTATTCGTTGGAGCGCATATCAAGACAGTCTGCGCGCTTATCGCACCGCTATCAAAGAGGCGAAGCACATTTTCTTTAACAATACCCTCCCCTCGATTCTTTCCTGCAATCCTGCTCAGTTTTGGAAGATTATAAAACCTACACAAAAAAACGTTATATCTCTTGTAGATTTGAATTTTCAGGTCATCCGTACTGAAGACTGTTGCTCAGTGTTAAACGATGTATTTTCGAATTCATTTTCTGACCCTTCTTCTAGTGCTGTGCCTCAAGTATCTTCTCGCCATTTTTTTCCAATGCACCCAATTGTTATTGATTCTGTGGGAATTATGCATTTAATTCAGAATTTGAAACTTTCCTCTTCTTGTGGCGCTGATGGAATTAATTCGAAGTTCTTAAGAAACACTGAGGTTTATTCGTCTATATTTTTGTCGCAAATATTTAGGCAGTCTATTCAGTGTTCTCTAGTACCGCAGGATTGGAAGGTGGGGAAGGTGGTTCCTCTGCATAAATCTGGTAACGCACAGTCTCCTCTTAATTACAGACCCATTTCACTAACGAGCATCCCTTGTAAACTCCTAGAGCATGTAATATATTCAAACATGGTGTCATTTCTCGAATCGAACTCATTTTTCAGCCCATTTCAGCACGGATTTCGTAAACATTACTCGTGTGAAACACAACTACTCTGTTTTGCCCATAACATAACCTCAGGCCTCGATCATGGATCATCATTTGACTGCATTTTCCTCGACTTCGCAAAAGCTTTTGATAAGGTACCCCATCATTTATTACTTCTTAAAATTAGCACCCTAAATATTGACCCTAACATCCTAAAATGGCTTGAATGCTTTCTAACAAACCGCACCCAATTTGTAACTGCGAACAACTGTAACTCATCTTTTTCTGTCGTAAAATCTGGCGTCCCTCAAGGTTCTGTTTTGGGTCCCTTGTTGTTTTTAATATATATTAATGATCTTCCCGACTGCATTAACTCTTCCATAAAGTTGTTTGCTGACGACTGTGTTCTTTACCGAGAAATAATCAACCAATCTGATCATTATCTCCTTCAATCTGACCTTGACAACATTTCTAACTGGTGTAACAAATGGCTGATGTCCTTAAACATAAGCAAATGCAAAAGCATGACTATCTCACGCCTTTCTAATCCCCCTCAAACCTGCGACTACAAAATTAAGGGTACCTTATTAGAGCATGTCACATCATACAAGTACTTAGGAGTTCACATAACTAATAACCTCTCATGGCATACCCACGTCCACTACGTCATTAACAATGCAAATCGCACCCTCGGCTACTTGCGTCGTAATTTTTCCCAAGTCCCCTCCTCTCTCAAGTTACGTTTATATCAGACACTCATCCGCCCAAAGTTAGAGTACGCATCAAGTATATGGGACCCGGCTCAACGCACTCTCATTGATGCAATTGAATCTGTCCAGAATCGATCAGCGCGCTTTATTTTATCTAACTATTTTCGTCTTGCTAGCGTTTCATTAATGAAATCTAATCTTGGCCTTCCTGATTTATTAATTCGAAGAAAAATTTCACGTCTCTCTCTCTTTCATAAAATTTTCTTTTATAACCCATCTTTGAAACAGGAACTTATTTCGCAGCCTTCATACCTCTCATCCCGCATGGATCACCAGTTCAAAGTTGCCATTCCTAACTGCAGCACAAATATGTTTTTTAATTCTTTCATCCCCAAAACCAGCTCAGAGTGGAACCGGCTTCCCCCTTCTATTGCCTCCATTGAAGATTCGTCATCATTTAAATCCGCCATAACCGAATATTTTTCTAATCCTGCACTTGTTTAATGTTTTTTTTTACTGCATATTGTACCAGTGTTGATGTATTTTGTCCATGTACCCACCCCCTCTGTAATGCCCCATGGGCCCTGAGGGGTATTCAAAATAAATAAATAAATAAATAAATGACTTGCGAAAGTGACAGTGCCCGATAAAATAGAGTTGCATGATTTCCATTAGCTTGTCGAGAAGAAAAACAGATTTTTCAGCACCTCATGGCACTGAATTTAGAAAAAGGGTCTATTGCAATATAGTAATATTAACAAAACCGTGACAAAATTCTCATTTAGAACAAAAAAGAAAACAGGACGGCACCTAGACCGAAGTCTCCGGGTTGCGGTGTCAACGAGATATCATGAGCCAGGAACTGTCCGAACTGCATGCTGAGATGTGTGCCCCTGGTGTCAGGCACGATCACCTGCAGGTGAACTGTGAAGGACACCTTCCTTGCGCTGGGAAGTTTGCGACCGTTCCAGGCAATCCTCGGCCGCTGCAATCCTGTTTCCATCGAGTTTGAGGCATTAAAGCAGAGGTCGCACTAATAACACATTACAAGAAAGACGGTATGTAGACAATGTCTGGAGGCCATTTCCTTATCGTATTGTCAGATAAAGTATGCTGAAACTCTGAGCAGACGTGTTCAAAGCATGCGAACGTATGAAGCAAACATGTTTCGGAACATGTTATCATTGTATCTTGAGTAGAGACAAGTAATTTCCAGTCTAGACACTCCAGAAACTGATTGTTATAAGCGGTGCATCGCTATATGTGGTTCGTTATAAGTGGGTTGCACTTATAACGATGCTGGGCCAACGTAGCCGCAACAAAGCATCTCGTTTACAAATTCAAAGCCTTTGCTTTTCTGGGAGTACTCTGCAGGGTCAACCAGACAAAAATGTTACCATGATCACTGGCATCTTAGAAGAATGCTGAACCAAAATTTGGATTTCGCAAAAATGAGGCCGCAGAAGCATTGAACGGAAGCTATACGGCTCCAAAAATTACAGGAAGATCCATCAGTGGATTCTTAGGGAATGCGTTGGCATGACCCTTGAAAACGCCACGGAGGTCCCCTTTCCAGAATCGCTAGCGCTGACTGGCTTACTTTTTTTACTTTTTTTCTTTTGCTTCCTCTATATTTTGCTGCCACTTTTGGCCTCGTTACGGGGTCTGTGTTGAGGTTTTCAAAAGGGGGACGTGAGTGACGTTTCACAATGGTCATGCTAACGGATTCCCCAAGAATCAATGAATGGATCTTCCTGTAATTGTTCTCGCTCCCTTTTTTGTACTCTGCTTGTCAGAGTTCGTCGACACCCTTAAATACGTTCATCGATATCACTTGTGGAAAGAACCACATCCATATCACACGTGGAAAGAACCACATCCATATCACTCGTGGAAAGAACCACATCCATATCACTCGTGGAAGAGCAACATCCATATCGCTCGTGGAAAGAACCACATCCATATCACTCGTGGAAAGAACCACATCCATATCACTCGTGGAAGGAACCGCATTCCTATCAATCGTGAAGTGAACCGCGTCCATCGTTTTAGCTACACACATACACACATCACAGTTCAAGCACCGCTACTACGGAAACCCAGAGCGAAGAACAACCGGCGACAGCAGAGCTGCAACTGAGCACGCCCGTATTGCACCACACCGCGGTGAAACACCTTCTAGATAACAAAGCCGCGGTGACGCGTATAGATGGCGTCATCAGAGAAGGCCAACGCTTGGCTGGAGTTGCACTTGACGGTTGCGTCAACGTTCGGCTCAACCTTGACTCGAAGCCGAACGCTGACGCTGCACTCGTTTCTAATATGTGTCAAGCGTTGGCCTTCTCTAATTAAGCCATCTCATTCAGCACTGCGTCTTTGTTATCTAGGAGATGTTGCGCGGCGCCTCTTCCTCTCTGGTTCCGCGCCAGCGGTGTATGCGTGACTTTGCTGAAAACAAAAGGGCTCGTTTCCACGAAAACCCAGCAGTGTCTGTCAGTTTGTCAGCGCCGGGGAGAAGGGAAGAGGTTGGCACGTGCTGACGTCGGGGCTTCGGACCAATGGGGTGTCGCACGCGAAAACGACAAACGAAGGACATGCCGGGTTTTCGTCAAAACAAGCGCTCAATGCTTGCGCATTAAAACATCACTGCTCACTGATACATCGATATCTCAAACGGATGGCCGTATTTCTTTTTCAAAAAGGAGGCGCGATAAAGTGAGGACTCTGACGCCGATCCTCCGGGAAGCAGTGTAGAATGAGGGAAGCGTCTTCTCGAGGAGGACGAAGCGAAGACGCGAGGGTAATGAGAATCGTGACGGGACATATCTCTCGTCGGCCTCGTCGTCTGTGTTCAATCGGGCACTTATTTTCCAAAAAATGCGACCAACCGTTGGCGATATCGCTGTATCAGTGATGTTTGAGGGTGTTTTGAAGCGTCCTGCCTATCGCTCGACAGCCTTGTTTTGCCAAGCTCTAATTCCGGTCAGCACACCTTTAAGAAACGAAGGACGTGGCGCCAGTGCCGTGCATCTCATTGTTGCTCCGCAGCCTATGACCTTGCGCCATTGACTAACAAGAAGGCCGAAGATCCAATCACGAAGCAAAAAGCGTGACCATATTAAGCCACGCCCGCGGTATGACCATATCAAGCCACGCCCGCACTGACAAGGGGACAGCGGCAGGGAGGATCTTCAGCTGCCCCGTCTCCAGCGCGCGTTTCAATACCTTCGACAACGCTTCAGCGCCTCGTGCATCCTCGAGCGCGCGCGCTCAGCCAAAGCTAGGCGCAAGGCATCGAGCGGTTTCTGGAGGCCAGGCATTCGAGAGACACGCTCCGCTGCCCGTTGCGAGGGCAAGCAGCAGCAACATGCACTGCTGCTGCATGGGCGGTTGCAGTTACTATAAACTATACATCCACGCTAGTGACCGAGACCCTAAAAACACGGGCGTAGCGAGCACACAGCATAGCCTCCTTTCTTCTGAAAGCCCTTCAACTTAACGGCAGAGATATTGAGCGCGCCGCCGCCGGAAAGAATAAAAGAAAGAAAGGAGGCGAGGGGCAGCGCCGGGCAGTTACCCAGATGGTAGCGCAAAGCCACTTCTGGGAGTAACTAAGGTTCCTCAATATGCTCCCCGAAGGAACTCTGCGAGGTAACCTAAATCCCTCTATCCTGGGAAAAGTGGCGCCATTCATTGTTGTAGAAATGCTTGCGAGGCCCGTGCCGCTGCGCCACTTCTGGGAAATTCATGGCGTCTGAAATCTAGCTCACTGCTGCGCTGTGCCGCCATGATCTTCCCAAGGGCTGCACGTTGCACGTGCTCGTGTATCGACGAACATTGCACTACTTTTGAAGCATGAAGGGGCTTTAGGGTAACCTCCAGCCAGCGCCGAGGTTACGAGCGATAGCATCTCCGCCGAAACAACAAACCGCAGCATAGTAAGAAGAGAAGAGGCGGGCTACCGAGCGCGTGGGAAAACGGGAGAGGGGCGTAATAGGCGGAGACTCGACGCCTAAACGTTCTCCTTTCCTGAAAAAAAAAAGAAAAGATGCGCTTTACTGTTGACAGAGTTTACTGCTGGGGCATTGTTCTGCGATGTGAGAAGAGAACCCCTGCGCGCGCCTCCCTCTCTGGTCTCCTTTTCTTTTACAGAGGCGCGTTCTTTCGCGATGTGACGGACTTTCTAGAGTAAAGAAGGCTATGACGCCACGCATCCATCTTATCCCTCCCAATCAAACAAGATTGCGGCAATTCGCCGATTAGAATGCCGAAAGACCAATTACGAAAAGACGCTTGAACATATTGAGATATACCCTGCGTTTTTCTAAAATATAAAAAAAGAAAAATACATAACGCTGCCCAAATGAAGTGTTTTTTGTTTTTTGTTTTTGAATTGCCACGTGCTTATTTTTTGCCGAAATGTGGCACTAGCGGTTAGAACCAGATACTTAAAGTTTCAAAACTAACGTTTATCTCATTCAAACATATACAAAGTTCTTTTTTGTTTAATATTTTTTTTTTTTACATTTTTATGGGAAAATGGCGGCCGATGGAGCTCTCGAGTACATGAAACTGAAAGGCACCTATTACCGAAAACACGCAAAATACGGGCGCCATCTTCCGATGAAATGTTCAGAAAATCACAACTTCTGAATGAGGTCACCACGGTTATTTTCAACTTTGGCCTCCGGTTCGGATCGCCAGCACTCCATTTGGGCGGAGAACAGGCGTTCGGAGACGCGTAATAATTTTTTGCGGCGAAGAAAATAAGACTGTGGGGTGCACGAGGCTACGCTGTACGTGCTAACAAGGGGATAAATAATTCACCTTGTATTCACTGTCAGCTCAAGAAATGCTAGACATCGTATACTATGTTCTCGCAGCTGCCGCTTCGTCATTCCATATTTGGGGCATTCTTAATATCAAGTGCCATAATTAATCTACTCACTTCAGCTCAATAGGAAGAAATGTACAGGACTCGGCGGGACCTCCGGGTCTCTTATGCCGTCTCTGTGGCTCTGCCATGAATTCAATCATGTGGTTCGGAAACCCGACTACTTCACCATCTGCGTAGTCCGGCTGCAGTATCCTTCGCATACATAAAGCAGAGCGTCCCCAGTCCGGATAGGCAAGGTTGTTGCAACTGCCGTCAGCCGTTCGGTATGGATAGCTCGCGTTACAGCTGATCGCTGGAGTCCCACAGAGATTGGAAATATCGACATCCTCCAAGCCACACAAGCCTCCTCTTGTGTCTCAAATGGATCAGATCTGCAGTGCAAGGAACCACATTTAAAGTCGGCAAGATCCAGGGGAGTTGGTTTTTGTAAGCTTTCTTAACTTGGCTAGAAGGGAAAGGAAATTTAACATGTTGTTCTCGCTTTTATGTACGTTCCCACTCTCGTGAGATCAAGTTGTATTGTCCATTAATTGCAGCCTGAACCTGATGACGAGGTTTAGTTTTAATTTTTTTATTCATGAAAGAAAAGACGTGTGATAGCTGCATTTTTATACTCATCACTCAGGAAGGAAAAAAAAGTAACCTAGCATGGTTGTGAGCGGACTTACAGGAAAAAGGTACATAGTGGCAAGCTGTCGTGCTATCCTAGTCGAAGAGTGATAACGCGAAACGAAAACAAAAGAAAAGAAAGGAACGAATTTAAGTGCATCATATATTTGTTGAAGGCCTAGCGTGGAACAAGTTTGAACCAAGCAATGTTTGGCTTATCTTTTTCTGTCGCTATTTCCTACTTCCTTGTTTGCTTGCAAGTATATGTAACTTCTGAACTATGTGCTACAGCAGCTCTAACAGGCACGCAAAAAATACTGCGACACAAAGACAGTTCGGTAAAATACATGATGCAGTAGAAAAACATGAGAGCTAAAACCGTTCCCCATTGTTTAGTTTTTCAGAAATTCTAGGAGAGCGACTAGTTCAAACAATGTTTGCGTGTCCTTAACTAGTAGTAGGTACAAGGTCAAGAAGGTAGCGGCAAATGCCCCTCAAAAGGAATCGCATATATCCCTCCGCCACCTCCTCATCCAATAGCGTCCCATCGTTTCCGTGACGTCGTGGCCAACGCGGGAGAGGGTTTTAACGCGCTTTGAGATATTTGCTTTATCTTTCGGCCTTGACTTAGCGTTGTGGAAGCCACGAGAGGAGATTAGAGAGAGTCGTTTTTGTTTCCGATGGAAACAAGAAGCGACTGAGAATGCCTTCCCCCTCGGATGTAGATACAAAGGCCACTCTCGGGAGCTCCCGGTTTCCTCTCCGACAAATACAAAGAGTCGCTTTCTCAAAAAAAAAAAAAATGAGAAGCCGGTTACAACTCCCTGTAACGCCGAATTGGAGCTGCAGCTCTTGAGGAGGAGGAGGAAGGGATGATCGGGGGGGGGGTGTACCCCTCCTTATCCTCCCCTCATTCTTCAATGTCCTCCGGGGGGGGGGGGGTCGTGACCTCGGGGAGGGGGTCACGTGATCTGGGGGTCACGTGACCCCCTCCCCTCCTCCACAGGTCACGTGACCCCTCCTCCCCCCGGGCCGTGACCCCTGGGGGGAGTCACGTGACCCCCTCCGCCTTCCCCCGAGGTCACGTGACCCCCCTCCCCCTGAGGTCGCGTGACCCGCAGGGGCTCGTAGCCCCCGAAGTCGCGTGACCCCGGGGGGGGGGGGGCTCGCGCGGTTGCATTATGCAGGATGGCTCCCATGATGCACCGCGCGACCGCCGGCGGCGACGGCGACGCGACGCCGCTCAAGCCGGAGCAGGCGCGCCCTAAGAGCTGTGCTCTAAAATAAAAAAATGGGGGGGGGGGGGGTCGGAGACAAGTTGGCATCACTCTGTGGCCATCATCACATTCATTGAAGCGGAACAAGGGGGTGTTTCCGAGGAACTATTCTTTCGATCTGCGGATTGGATTTCAGGCGGTCGCATCGCGATTATGGGATGAGCTTCTCCTACCTTCTATGACTTGTAACCGACTGTAATCGGTTTGTTTGCCAAAACATCGCCCAAGTAGGAAAAGATCAGGCCAAAACCATCCCCCACAAGATCGGTTTTCTAAAAATTCTGGGAAAGCGACTAGTTTAAACAATGCACATGCGTGTCACTCAACCGGGGAGTTCGTGGCAAAACTTGCCTCAATAGAGGAAACATCGAGTCTAAAAGAATTTCCCCACTAGCCGAGGTTTAAAAAAACATATCGACAAAAGAAACTCATTTTCCGCATCATGAACTAAACAGTTTTGCAGACAAAAACGTGGCTTCAGTAGAAAAACATCGCCCTGCGAACCATCCCTGCTGTTCCAGTTTTTAAAATATTCCTAGCAAAACGACTGTTCCAATCATGTTTGCGTTTTAGTAGAAAGGACTTCGGCACCGTCGGATTCAATCACAATGTGTGCAGATTTTACTTTCTGCCCAGACCTAGTTTCCCCTTCCGCCGCGGCGACGCGGTGTCGCTGGTTTTTAGCCACTAAGGTGGAGGCTATGGCACCCGGTTGAAGTAAAGCGGCAGCCGGCGATTTGGAAGTGTGCGCGTAAACTCTGAAATTGGTTTTCTGGAAGGAAAGCTATGAGTTCGGTGAGTCTTCTCTAGACATATACACGGGGTGGATATTTAGAGGCATGGTGAAAATTTCGTGACTTAATCGATGACCGTGGATATTTTTGCCAACGTTTTACGCCTTTAAACGGACTGCGGCCAACTGTAGTCCGATGGAGCCAATCAAAGAGCGCCAAAGTTGCATCGTCGCGGCACTCGTCGTCTTCGCGGGTTTGCTATCAGCAGTTGGTACAAGCACACGATGTATTTATTCATACTATGCGTAACTGAGTTAGTTGGTGATGCCAAACGCCAAGCAAAGAGTGGGCTTCGTAGCGTAAGCTGCGGTGGGACCCAAAGCGAACTGGAGCGTATACACGCCTGCGTCTCGCTAACGTCAGGTCTGTGTTCCGGAGCCAGCAACGCCAGATGGAGTCCGAGTTACCCCAACGGATCGTGTCCAAGTGACGAAAACGGAAAGAGAGAAACGCTGGACCCGGGTGAGGCTTTCCAACGCCAAGAGTCACAAAACAAAACAAAAACAAAAAAACATTTTACTTGGGGTGAGCAGATTTTGGGAATCCGGCTTCCCGAAATCTGTGATCTTCAACCTTCTTCGTGCGAGGGGATGAGATGTCGTCCACGGGGTTCTGCTAACGCAAGAGTGCAACACCTTTTCCCTGAGAGGTAAGATCGAGGCTGGAAATCTAGGAAGGAACAAGGCCCAAACCCTGTGATTTTCAACACTTCTTTGTGTGAGAGGGGACGAGAATGCTCGTTCACGGGGTTCACTGCTAACGCGGTTTTGAACATACCCGAAAGTAAGCTGTCTTGGGGGTTTCTTCAAGATAGTTCCGCGAGGCTCCTCCTGGAGCTTTGATCTCCCCGACGAATCCGTCTGCGTCGAGATGTCTCCGGGCGTGACGCGGAAGGGACATCCGGAATCGCTATCGCTCACGTCGATCCTGAAGGAAACATGGACCGCGCATGGGTGTGGTCAGTATTGAGATTGTTTTAGTAACGAACGATGGTGCCCGAATTCACTTGCTTTTGGTGCGGCGCGATGATTAAACTCATTCCCGAGATTCAGTGGGAATGCGCTTTCCAGGAACTTAGCCGAGGTTTCGCCTACGCCTATAGCTACGGGCGGTTTCTGAAACGCTGAGGCCCGGTGTGTCCCGAGTATCTTATTATAGCTCCGCGGCGAATACGTTTGCGGGACTGGCCGATGAGAAATCCGAAGAACGACTCACAAAGCAAAGAGCGCGAGCACCCCGGTTTCTCCTGTAAAAAAGAGCTGGAAAAATCGGCGCACCTCTACATGCGAAGCTCAGACTTTCAGCTTAGCATGCGCGCTGCGCAGGTGAGTTGTACCGTACGATATTTGAAAGGCTGTGGTGCCCTTCCTGTCATCGAAATTAAAAGCAAAAACCTAACGACAAAGTCAACGTTTGCAATCGCAGGCAAGACTGACCAGAGTTAGAGACGCTAGAGAGTCAAGATTTGAGAGAAAACCCATCTATTATTGCGCCTGGAAAGCGTCTCGACTGGTGTGTTTTCCGCTTCCAAAAAATGTGGTCCCTCGATTTCTAGTTGACGTCATAGAAGTTTCCGCTGCCGCCGGTCGCGAGGCGCTGGTGGTGTCTTAGAAGCCGGTGGTGGACGTGGCGAGACGCCTGTTCTGCTGCAGGTCGCTCTCCGGTATGACCAGACCACTGGAAGTTTCGGTAGCCAGACGGTGGGGCTCCGCGACGACAGCGACACTGGCGTTTGCCCGTGCTTTTGCCGGCACGTCTTGTTACCAACCGCCAGGATCACGACATCCGACAGCATACCCCTCCGGTTTCGGTGACGTCATTCGTTGCCACTTCCGGGACTGGCACTTTTGATGTGGATGGGCGAAACTGGAGGCTAAACACACCAGTCGGATGGAGACGCACCCAGGCACCATAGTCTGAGACCACAGGGAGCGTTTGCAGTTTAATGGCGGACGCCTCCCGCGGAGATTTGTCGCAAGTGCGCATGCGTTGCATTATTGCGTGGAGAGGAGGAGGGCAGGCGTAAAGGCGGAGACGACTGAGACGACCAACGCCTTCGTCGCCTCCTCGCGACTCGTGCTGCAAACGCGGTCTATAAACCACGACACACCGATCGAGGAGTTGGATACTAGAGTGTTTTGGGGAACCGTTTTTTCCACATCCGTTACGGTACGGTGGGGCCTCCTGTACGAACTGCGCATGCGCGGGTCTTCTGTGGTAGCGCATGCGCACTTCGTACAGGAGGGCCCATCGTACCGTATCGGATGCGCAAAAATGGTTCCCTAAGACTATCGACTCTCTGTAATTTAGAGGACGCTATCTACTTGTGGCTCCATCTCCCGATAGGAACAGCGAGCAGACGACGCTCTCTGTTGCCTGCTCGCTACGTTTATCGTGAGATGACGCCGCAAATGAATAGTGCCGCTAACTCGGGCGTCTCCGAACGCACTTGACGGGACTTTTGCAAGTTTGTTCCTCTTTATTTTATTTTTTTTTTAAAGAGAACTACGCTTTGATATTTTTTACGGTAATACTGACCTGCTAAGTGTACATTCAGAGAGAAATTGAGCTTTCTCTATGTGCAGACGCCGATTGTCTCGGCTCGCATTACAGCTTAAGATTAGCTTGTGCTACCCTATATAGCTTTCAGATGGTAACCTTGCTCATTTGGAACGCGGGAACTGAGTTGGTTGGTGTATCCAATGAGTTCTCATAGGGCCAAATAATTTACAATACACTGAAGGCTTACCTGAGATTATGGTATACACGCCGCTTTTAACCTTTCGTGTGCGTAGTAGCGGTGCAAAACTATCGATAGTACTATCGATAGTATCGATAGTCACCAGAAATCTAATTATCGATAGTAAAAAAACAATCGATAGTTCTAGCGATAGTCGACTATCGAAAAAATGAAAGCCGTTTACAACTCCCTGTAACGCCGAATTAGAGTGCAGCTCTTGAGGAGGAGGAAGCACGAGGGGGGGTCACGTGACCTCGGGGGGTCACGTGATCGAGGGGGTGGTCACGTGGCCTGGGGGTCACGTGACCTCGAGTGGTGGGGACGGAAAAATTTCCCGCTAATGCAGCGGAAAACTTTTTCCGCTGGATTTAGCGGGAACAATTTTCCGCTAAACTATGGGAGAAATTTTCCGCTAGATTTAGCTAGAAACTTTCCGCTAAATGTAGCGAGGAAATTTTCCGCTAAATTTAGCGGGAAAATTTTCCACAAGTTTAGCGGGAAAAGTCTCGAAACTTTGCGATTGTGGCTTAGCGGGAAAATTTTCCGATAAATTTAGCAGGAAAATTTTCCGCTAAATTTAGCGGGGAAATTTACCCATCATGCACCGCGCGGTTACGCCGACGGCGACGGCGACGGCGACGCGCTCAAGCCGAAACGGGCGCCTAAGAGCTGCGCTCTAAAACTATCGATAGTACTAACGATAATCGACTATTGAAAAACTATCGATAGTACTATTGATAGTCGACAATCGAAAAGCTATGGATAGTACTATCGATAGTCGACTATCGGAAAATTATCGTTAATCGACTATCAGAAAACTATCAATAGTCGAGTATCGTAAACCTATCGATAGTACTCTCGACGGTTTACTATCGATAGTTTTGCGACACTAGTAGTTTGCGTCGCTCCCTCTTCTCTTTTTCTCGTTTTATTTTTTTTTTTCAAATGGGACACCAACTAGCTCAAGCACTTACCATCCCAACTTTGGTTCAGCTTTCAGTGATGACGAAGACGGGAGTTTGTGCGAAGAGAGGAGGAAGGAGGCGAGCGGCGGTGCGGCAACTGTGTTTGCTCTAGTGGTGCAAAACTATCGATAGTCGACTATCGAAAAACTACTCGATAGTCGACTATCGATAGTTCTGCGACACTATCGATAGTTTTGGAGAGACCTACCGATAGTATCGATAGTCAATTTATTGATAGTTTTGCATCACTAGTGCGTAGGCATCCACATATGTGAACTAAGCCTCGTCTAGCATGATCTTTACTGGCGCTATTTTCACTCATTTCTTTTCTTTTAAAATAAATAAAAATACTAGTTGTTGTTTTGTGGGGTTTTTTTTTTTTTGTTTCTCTTTTCGCACTCTCGGAGACAATCACTTTGTTCCAAATAGCCTATCTTGCCCGTAAGTCACAGACGCGCGGTGATAGTCGCACTCTATGAAATCTGAAGTGTCTTTCCCGTAAAACACTTGGCAGATCCAATCGCCTGGAATTTACGGAGGGAGCTCGGCAGATAACGAGTAGTGAAAACGTGTTTATACCTTTTGAAAAAAGAAAAAACAGCCCTCGTTGTGACACTTATAACATGATAGAACAACATGCCCAGTTCCACAGCACGGATTTTATTTTTTAGGTGTAAACGTACTTTTCAACCTCATCATCCACCGAAGCTCCCTCGAAATATTGCAGCACTGTGTTCTCCCTACTGCTTTGTTGCAATGTAGACGCTCTACAGATTGCTAAATTCACCGTCGCGTCGATCGTGCGTCATACAAAAGGCACGGGTTTTGCTACAGACATGGTTAGAATCCCGCCTAAAATTAGTTATGTTTTGTCTGTTTGAATTTTTGAAAATGCTTGAAATTCCCGCGCGAGGTCAAGTGGCTGTGACGTCATGACCTTATCGACTAATCCGGATTTTCGATGCGCCGCCACCGACGTCGGCTTACCGATCGGGATTTTGCATCACGCCACCGACGCCGGCTTTTACGCGACACGAGCTCCTTAACGCTACCACGTTTTAAAATTTCTCTTTCGAAGCTAGTCAGATTCGACGGTAGCGCAAACGACAGTTCTGACGTAGAGGTCCCACGCACGTCGTCCGCCGCCATCGCTTAGTCCGCTTCTGTTCAGCCGTCCAGCCCTAAGGCCTTATCCAGCCCGTGACTCCAGCGCTCCTGCCGCGATCTCCCGATACTACACCATGTTGATAATTACGCAGTGCATCTGCTTCCGGCACTCTGCAACGTTTTTTGTGTTTTTTTTTTTTTTGATCAACGTAAATTTTATTTCTTAGAAGCCACAAAAAAAAAATCAGTATTCTTATTATTTTTCTATTTTTAATATTGAGCGTGTGCCTTCGATGACCCTCGACTTTGATTATATTTGCTGTGTGTCTGAGTGTCTTAACCATAGAGAACGGCACGTGACCACAAAGAGAGTGAGTGCGACTCAAATCGGCCTGTTCTCCGCCGGCGGCTTTCGGGAGGAAAGAAAACGTATTTTGAGCCGTAAATTGTGTTCTAAGTAGTTGGGCTTTAAGATCATGTAGAAATAAAAACCTTGGCAAGCATAAATACCGTGTCAGTATCCTCTAAAAAGAGTTTTTGAATGACCACTCTGACAAAACCGTCGGTACGAGGAAGAATCACTCCTAAGACAGTGACTCCAGACTTTCTTTTTGTATGATGTAGTAGAGATGTGACCGCTTTTTTTAGAGTGTGGTGTTAACCTCCGTTACCACTATACAGCTCTACAATACCTGGGTATCGGAGGTCCGAAGATGCCCATGGCAACGATCATCTTTATTTTTCGGTGCAGTAGTTCCTGTGCCCGCCGTGAGGGTGAAGCGGCGCCACTGCTTCCCGCCGGGATGTCGACCGCCAGCAGCAAGACGTGGATGAAAACGGCGAATCTGCAGTGTGTGAGGTCATCATGCAAGTGACAAAGTTCGAAGAATAAAGCGAAACAAAAAGCCTTCAGGCGTATGCAAGTTGTTTTCAGCATAAATGAGTAACGTGCTATTCGTCGATCAAACATAAGTGTTTCCATCTGCCAGGAGTACGCCTTCTTAATCTTTCACAGATTTCACAGATTGGGACTTGAGGCATCGCAGCACGAAAGTTCATTGTGTCTTATCGCATTTCTTGACGACGGTATCTAATATAGAATCCAAGCTAAAATACCCACTAATTCATTCAATACAGGGTCAGGCCGCGGTAACCTTGTTAGAAAATAATAATATACGTAATAGTGGCGAAGCAGCTTAGCGATTCAATTTCCACTGACGATATATTATGTGCCTCAAGAACAGCAGTTCGCGGAATGACGAATACCAACTTACCTCAGCTTCATCGTGAGAGGAATGCTGGTCTACTTCGTGGAAGTGCGTATTCTGTTGCTCCAGCAAACATATATGCAACCTGCCAACCTTGAGCAGCTGCTAGGACCCGTGACACTTGTGTAAATTCCCGTTCGCCAAACTGGCGCAACGTGGGAGATGTACCTTGTCAACATTTTCCTGATACGTAGGCGCATCTGTTATTTCATGCGCGTAAAAAGGCAAAATAAAATCTAGCCTCAACGCATTCGTTCCGTCATGTTTTCATAATTTGTCGTCGTATCACGACCGCTAGCGCAGCCGTGTCGCGGAGTTTCAACTTTCTGCGGGGCGTAGTTCACTTAAGCGGATTGGAAAAGGCGGCTCTTTTTTCGTCCCCGGTGTATCGGACACTCTGGGCCTGCATCCAATGAAGCTGATTGACGTTTGATTGTAAATAACAGTTCCAGGCAACGGACTGTTATGGGACAGGGGCTTAATTAAATATAATTAAGGAATGAATAGACAGTTCGCTGCCTTGGGTATATCTAAAGCTTATCCCTGTCTTTAACGACTTTTAAGTTTTCAACATCACCTAATTATAATTAAAATAAGTGAATACTGTAAACGATTAAATTTTCGCGAGGACCTAATTTTCACGAATTTCGCGAATCGCCTACAATTCGCTAAAAATACGTCCCGCGAAGAATTCGGGCAATATGTGAACGCTATGGAAGCTACACTCGATTCGCGAAAATTAGAACCCGCAAATAATTTCAAATTTTCAGCTTTTGGCCTGATTCGCGAAAATTTGAGCCCGCGAAAATTAAGTAGTTTACAGTATCTGAAAACGCTATTATTGAAGCAATTTTCGTGACTTTTGTTCTAGTTTCGTGCTTGATTTTATTAATTTTGAAACCTTCGCATTGACGCACTTGGCTTTAATATCTATTCTCATTGTTTGGCAATACAATTTTTCACTCCGTATGTTTCCGTCATGTTCTGTCAGTTTTCCAGAAAAGAATTAACGACCAACAGTTTCTATTTTGTGATTCGAGGACACTTCATGTACAGAGAGCTGCAGCCGTGTTTTGACACGGATGAGACATTATATGGAGAAACCGCTGTCATCCTAGAAAGCGGAGAGGAATCGTAGCAACCATGTTACTTTACACCTTAGTGTATAACTTAAATGCACAACTAGTTTGGACAAATGTTTGTTTCAAAAAGGCCTTGAATAGACGAAATTGCTATTATTGTTTTAGGTTTTCGGAGCTGAATGTAGCTCATTTTTCATACCAGTGTATTTTCTTCCACCACTATTTTTTTTTACTATTTTCCATCAACTTCTAAACCGCTGTTTGTTATGCGCGACAGCACAACTTTAATGTTTTTTTCTGTTTGAAAAAGAATACGACGTCCTATCAGTTTTCATTTTTTTTAATTTTTATTAACTTTTTATTGCTTGACTTCCTATACATTTCCTCTCAAATGTTTTTCAGACGATGTTTCTCTTGCTTACTGGCAATCATGCGGTATTACCTGAATGTCTTTTGTCAAACATTCTGCAAGAGACTATGCTATCTTACTTGAACTTATGAATCACAATTAGCAGCGGATGGTGAATTTTTTTTTTAATTTGATGGCTATCTTGTTTTGAAATGCACCGACGTAGAGAGCGGTCCATTCTTAAACGGGAACACCGGATCGCGTGACCGGCTCCCCTGCTGCGCCAGCTGCCGGCGTTCACTGAAGCTCGACGCAGACGCAGTGACACCAGTGGCGGTTCATGCCGCACGTCGTCTGCTTCTGCACCGATTTTTCACTCATCCCGCCCGCACCGCAGCGTACAGTAGGAGGGAGCGTTGAGCGAGCAAAAGTGCATTGAGCACATTTAGTGCTCAATGCGCCTGGGCCGAGTTTCCCGTGCGCCAGCAGCTGGTGCAGCGCGGAGTGCCGGCCACGGCTTCCGGTGTTCCCTTTAGAGGATACTTCAACGAAATTTGAAATATATCCGTCGTGTTCAAAAATAGGTTGAATATGATCCACAATATCCGTAAATGACAATCGCACGTTTGTATTTTGAGCCTGGTGGCTGTATTTTTTGTTATAAACGGCCCACTCTAGCAAGTGCTCGGAGAAGGCCCAGCTTAGAGCACGTGACATCCGACGCAATCGTGACGTAGGTCGTCTCGGGACGAGCAAAGCTACGGCGAGGCTGACGTCGAGGGGATGGCCTAGTCGTTCCAGCCACGGAAGCGGCTGCTTTTGTACGAATTTTGAGTGACGGGTTAATCTTCTATAATCTTGTAGGGGGACAATAGCTACTTCTGGAACACACAAAAGGGATTCTCGGGAAGACGGGAGTTCCTCCTTCCCCTCTTCTCTCGTCGTGGCCGGAGGCGAGACACTCACCGTCACTAGCTGTCAAGGTTCCTAGACGGGCATTACAAACGAGGCGTTAGCGACATCCACCAGGTGCTCTTTGCTAATCGTTTAATTCATTTTAAAATTCCTTTTCGTGACTTTTTTAACAAGATATTGGTGTGTTCGATGTGATACTGCTCTTTTGAACACATATAGACCATAAAATAAGCGCCGAAATTTCGTTGTAGTATCACTTTCCTGTACCCGTCTGTTCAAACCAACTGCCATCCGGTGGAAATTATTTGTTCGGGGAGTCATTCTTTCCTGGGTAAATTGTTTCAATGAAATGTGAGGCGAGCAGACTCTGAAAGTTAAACGTATGGAAGCTGAGATATTAATTTGTATTTTGATATAAAAAAAAATACTCGGCCACACTGAGGCACACCACTCCTAATGAGACGCGAAGATCTCCGGGTCAGTGGAAAGCACACTTCTTTTTCTCTTTCAGTTATTTTGGAAACCCAAGCTCAGGTTTACCCCATCCTTCTCCAAGAATATATTTGCTTCCTTGTCACATACACAGAGAAGTCAACCGAAGCGAATATGTTGTCCTTGAATACAATTTTATCCCACAAAATCTACTCCTATCAAAGGTATTCATCTTCAGGGTTATTCCTTGTTTCAACATCACTAAACCCCTTTGTCAAACAT
Organism: Ixodes ricinus; assembly: GCA_037355805.1. Taxonomy (NCBI): domain Eukaryota; kingdom Metazoa; phylum Arthropoda; class Arachnida; order Ixodida; family Ixodidae; genus Ixodes; species Ixodes ricinus. The sequence goes on along the minus strand of JAZHYW010025533.1, from coordinate 2,148 downwards.
AAATATCAACAGTCATAGTCCTTAGAGTCTTGCGGTGCCACTGTAAAAAACAAAAACTGTAAATAAATAGAGAAAGCTGGGCACCTCTCTTGCCACAAAATACCTCTTTTCGTCTGTTTTTTTTCCCCGTAATTTTGCGTTAAATATACTGTTTCTGTTCTCCTTTTTGTAAAATGACTAACTTTCTGTTTCACAGCCTAATAGAAAAACAGTTTTTGTTCTTAATACCCTATGTAAAACAGAGTTGTTGTAATAAAGCGGATTTCTGTTCTGGAAGTTTGTTAAAAACAATCTGCTCTTTCCGAAATTCAAAATGAAAACTTTTTACAGTGACAAATACTAGCGAATCGAGTCGCTGGTATTTGTTCTTGCCATTCAAGCTTTCAAAACACTACAAAGCACTAAAATATACAAACAGAACAACACAAAGCTACCAGCAGCAAACCAAAACAATCAGGCACCCTATACATAAGCCACGTTAACCCGATCGCTATATATGACAGTCCTATTTTTTTTTTAAGTTCGACGTGGCCGGTTATCGCGACATTTGTCGCACAAACACGTAGAGGCTGACCAAATACTACTCTATTTATTATTCCTTTGAAATTTCCTGCGGGAATTGTTTATATGTCTTAATCTAGCACATTCAGAAAAGCCACAGTTGATTATTTAACGAAAATACATTAAATAACGTTTATATTGATTCGATAAATTATGTTAAAAATAGAGTATTCACCCTGATTATCATTAGAAGCTAAACGGATTATTAAATTTTAAATATTCATTCAATTACCGAGACGATTATTCTCCCATATAACGAGCCCCAAAACACACAGGGAAAAGACGGCATTCATGTAGCCGTCACACCTCTTTTCATCAAAGCTTGTTCGATTTAAAATCAAACTACCCGTATATTGCCGTAAAATTACACGCACTTTTGGAGAGCTATCATGGGCTACGAATATACCACAAAAGTAGAAGTCGCAGCTATTGCTGGGACTGTACTGTGGATTAACGCAGGACTGCTCAATGTGTATGTACTATTATACCTTGTATTGCGAACAAACATTCCTTCGTAAAATAATTTATTTTAACAATTGCTGTCGTTCACTGTTTTTGAAACGAATGATCGTTTGGAAAACGATCATTCGTTTTCAGGAACAAGGAAAGTTTTGTTGTTCTAGACAGGTAGCCACATCAGGTTTTTGGGACAGGTGACCCAAATGCCAACTTCGCGCAATTCACCGAAAGCGACACTTCGCACTTAAGGAGTGCTACTATTTCTTTTTTCCCCGCAAGAACAATTTTTCTTTCGCATATGATTTTGTTTTGATTGTCGTTGAACCTACAAACTATTTTTTTTTCGTAAAAATTAAAAAGGATCATTGGAGATAGTCGGCCGAACTTATCTGAAAACACCTACCACAGTCATCACAGACACAGCAATTGTCGGTTACTGTAGTTTATTTTTTATATCTCCCATCAGGGAAGTTGTAACCTAAATTTTAATGTTGCGCAATACGTTGGTATTTTTGCATCAACTGTACTGTTAAAATTTTGTGCTTGATATAGTAGTTCGTCGACTTCAAAAAAGACGAAATGCCGACGTCCTGCTCGTACGCTAACTGTGAGGTCTAGAGGTATACCTGTGATTACAGCAGTTGAATCTACAGTGCGATAGCGATGTCGACAGCATTTGCTTTCTTAAATACCTCGCTCGGGACAGTTCTTAAGAAAGGGACAGCGCTTTGCGCCAATGTCGAGACTGATACCCTTGTAACATTTCCATTTATATTGCCATTTAAGCTCAAGGCGCTTAAGCAGCGTTCACGTTGCTAATACGTCAGTCGAAAGAAAGTCTGTGACTTGTTTCTTACTTGTATGGCGTATTTCAGCCCAATTTAGCGCGGCGAGCATAGTGCCTCGGCTGGCGCCCCTAGAGCACAAAGACTTTCAGCATGCAAGCCAAGTTTACTTTTGGAAGTTTACGGTAGCGCGTCCTCTCCTCCACACAGTTTCCCGGCGTCAAATTTACATGAATTTCGGCATGAATCAACATCCGTGCCCCATTCATATCTGTATGATACTTGTACCGACGTACGGTTGTGTACCACTACTGCGTGATGCACGTTCAAGAGCCCAGTCTAG